>CM074510.1:15194935-15319601 GCA_037389245.1 Oryzias sinensis
GCACAGTTTTTCTAAAAATGCAACTGAACAGAAAAGTCTCACATTGGAAAAAAACAGTGTTAACTGCTTCTTCTCAGAATGCTCCTCATATTTTCCGGCATCTGCAAAGAGAGCAGTGTGTCACTGCTGTGGTATTTCAGTAAAATGTCAGCCTTCCAAAAGTACACAACATTATATGTCATATTTTAGGAAGGCAGCTCACACTCATCCAGGAGGGATATGGTTACTGCAACACGAAAAGGCAAAAGTAAATCTGCTCTCAGGAAAAGAGGAATGACAAATGCTGTGACGGTGAGGGAAGCTGACATAAACATTTGAGAACAAGCTTAAGACATTAAAACATAAATATTGGATATAGTTAGCCATACGTAAAGATTACTAACAGAAAATAGGAAATTATTATTGAGAAGCTTTGAAGTTGCTCAATATTGTGGCTTTTTAACTAAAATATATAGTGCCAAAAGAGAGCAAAGTTTACCCACTTTCATTTTAATAAAAAGACAAAACTGCGAGGAACATCATTGCTACTCTTAAAAAGCAAAGTGAATTCATGTGCACATTTTCATCATTTAGGAAATTAATATGCTTTACAGGTAAAGACATTTAACTCAAAATAAACAACAGGCTTTTTTCAAGGAAATGCATAGTACAGTGGTGGTTCTAGAACTAACCTAAGAGAGGTGAAATTCTGCGTAGAATTAGATCTGTTAAAGCTATAAACCCTTCACTTTCTACACTTTTCTCAGACAGACATGAACATTTTCACAGTTTTTGATCTTGTTTGAACTCTCAAAGTTTGAACCTTGGCAATAAAATAAGTCCACTGTTATAGAATCAAGTCAAAGGTCTGCTTGTTTTTAAGGATTTATGCAGATTTGGCAAACTTAAGACATTCTGGACATGAGACATGGCATTGAGGTGATTAATTGACAAGCTCAACAGACAATCAGAATGCAGAATGCATTGCAATGTTAAAAAAAAAGCTAAATTGCAGAGAAAAGTTTGCAAAACAAGTCCATGAAAGGTGAACCATAATATAACAAGGGAAAGCTTATTAAATTCCAAGATAATTCAACTAAACATAAAACTTATTTATGCATGCTTAAAAGTAATTTCTGAAACTGAGTTACATTGTTGGGAAGAAACCAAGTCAATATTAGGAGCTAAAAATTCCTTCTGAATTTTCCATTGACTGATTTGAATCTTTTATTTTGTTATTATGTTCTTAAAATGAGGATAATTTAATATTGAATATTGATATTGAATAGCAAACCATGGCAATTGAAAAGCAATACTTTTGGGCAGAACTAGCAATAAAATTATATATTTGTCTAAACAAAATATAAAGAACAAGAATTTTTTTTTTTTTTTTTTTTGTCAAAGAAGTAAGCACATTATACCACACTTTAAACTTGCAGAGTTCAA
This sequence comes from Oryzias sinensis, assembly GCA_037389245.1. Lineage (NCBI taxonomy): Eukaryota > Metazoa > Chordata > Actinopteri > Beloniformes > Adrianichthyidae > Oryzias > Oryzias sinensis. The sequence goes on from CM074510.1 coordinate 15,196,361, forward strand.
GTGATTCCACACATCACACTATAATGATGGCTTGATTAGTTTTGCTGCCAGGACATGTGTGTTGTCCGCTGTAAAGGCACAAGGTCGTTTTTCAGTTATATTAAAATAAAACTACCATGCCTCCATCCAAATGGTATTTTCCAGTATCCATTATAATTTTATAATGGTTTGAAACTATTTGATTTGATTCAACGATTCGATCTGGTTATATAGTAGTAATATAAATCGATTCATCGATTAAGTGAATTAATTGTTACACCCCTGTTTCTTGTAATCTATAACATCACCAGGTATCATTTAATTTCAACAAACTCCTACTAATGCACAATGTTTCAACTTTTTGTTTTCCTACACTCAGTGTTGGGAGTATGGATTACAAAGTAACGAATTACTGTAATTTACTTACTTTTGTCACTAATGGAGGAGCTAAGTAATTATAATTACTAAACTATAGAAACCCTTGTTACTTCATTACTTGGTTTTGTAGGCTCTGTCACTGTTAAATTAAACGAAAAGAAGGTTTATTTTAAAAAACAGAGTTAGGGGAGCAGATTTGGGTATCTGACAAAGTACAGACATGCCCTCATCTTTGGGCCAGTTTGGAAAACTGGCCCAAAGATGAGATGAAAACAGATCCTGAAATGAGTCTTCTCATCCCCGAAGAGCAGCAGGAGAGCAGCAGAGACCAGCACCGAGTACTGTGTCAGTTTTGATTGAAACAACTCCAATGTCGGCTCTTCGGTGTGAGCCGACTCCTTCCTGGGAGCCGTTTTTTCTATATTAAGTTTCTTACTTTATTTTTCTCTCTAGGCTGCACGTGACTGCGTCTCTGGTCAATATGAGTTAGCATATAGTGCGTGGGTGGTAGTTCGATACACTCGCAGCAGCGCAGAACTGTGCACAAAAGGCAGATGCAGAGAGAGAAAGGTGCAACTCATTGTAATGTAAAGTGTAACCTAAAGTCAGTGAAAATGAACATGGAGGCATTTAATTGTTGTTTGTGTTTTCAAAAGATTTTCAGATTTGATAGAGTACAGACCAAAAACTTTGTACACACCTTCCCATTCATTTGAATAAGAAGGTGTGTCCAAACCTTTGGTCTGTACTGTAGATGTGAATGTAAGTGAAACAGGTTTATCTCTCTGCTTCCCAACCCTGGTCCTCAGTACACACTGTCCTGCATGTTTTCCATGTTGTCCGGCTTATGCACACCTGATTCAGCTCATCATCAGGCTCTGTAGATGCCTGACAATTGACAGTCTTCACAGGCAGGTCTGTTTGACCAGGGTTGGATTAAAAAAAAAATCCAGTGTGCCAGGGTTGGGAAACAGTGGCATATACCACATGTGTCGTAACTCATTTTTATGTCAGTTTTCACACTGTTGTCTGAATTCAAATGAAGCCAGGTTATGTCCTAAACCATGTTCATAATTTGCAGGAGGTCATTGCATTAAAAATAAAGTTAAATTAAAGACAGAAGGATCTAGTTTGTGCAAATGGTTTTCCCTTGAGAATCTGTATAGGAAAGGGAAAAAGTAAAATAATGAGTAGTGCATTACTTTTTCAAATAGGTAATGAGTAAAGTAATTTAATTAAAATTTTGATCCAATAATTAAGTCAAGTAATCAATTACTTTTTAGAAGTTATTTACCCAACACTGCCTACACTAATGTAACTAAGAAAAAATAAGTCTAGCATGGGACTTGCATATTTCTTTTAACAGTTGTTACTTATATATTTTGGCCATTAAACTCTGATTGACATGTAACAAAAATTGATCAAAATGAAATTCTTTACTTCTTGAAAAACTAGAATCAGGTGTGAAATGCTCTGATAATCTTTCAGCACAGGCAGTACTGCTTAAAGGAAGCAGGAGTGTGACTGAGCGTCTGTATGTCGTTACAGTTGCTTTTCTGTCTGCCGTAAAAGGCCTCAGCACGCAGTTTGAGCCCTCCTGAGTGAGAGAAGTGTGACAAACAGCTCAACAGGCTTTGGCACGCCAGCTGTCCAGAGGGGACACACATACAGGCCAGAAAATTTACCAACACACACAGCTCCTTTCACAGTCAGGCAGGACTGTCTGCACATGCTCGTACACACACACACTCAACGTGGGCACAATGAACCGCACACTGCTGCCAAGCGTGGCGCGGAAATCTTAAATAAGGCCATCGGTCCTGAGGGCAGAGCAGCTAAACGGTGCCAGCGGCCACACAACATCAGAGACTCGGCGCCCTGCCTTCCCACAATCCCCCTCTCCGCGGGCAGCCAATCCACTGTCGGACAGGAAAAAATTGACTTTTCTGGCGGCGCTGCACCATCTAAGAGCTTCAGAGAGACGCTGCTGCTGGGGGAGCAAAGAAATGACAGAAAGAAAGCATCTGGCTGAATGTCAAAATGACTTGCTGCTTTCTGGTTGCCATGGTGAATTTGATCAACAAGCATTAATAATGTGCCTTTATGCATAATAGGACTCTAGCAGCATTCCTGGAGCCAATATTGGAGGGGGAAAAACTTTGATCTTTAAAAAGAAGTTAGGTATTTTCATTAACTTTATTATACAAGTTAACCTGGTAAGATCAGGTTAACTGATTTTACCAGGTTTTCAAATCGAATAAAATTTTATTTGTACAGTATATTTCCTGCTGATGTAACTCAAATTGCTTAATATAAAAACATTTTCCAATTTTTAAAACTAAAAACAAGACAGACCTTTACACACACACACCCACACCCCCAAACACACATACAAACAAGTTATAGAACCATGAGCTGTCATCCAAACAAATGTTTATGATCCATTTCAACTTTAGGCGCCACCTAAAAGGCACCTGAGCTTCAGTTGAATGTCTTTAATGACTTGTGAGTCATTTTACATTGTTACATGATGTTACATAAACTTACAAAATAATGTTCTTATTCCTATAAAGGTAAAATTAGATCCTAGCAATTTATAACGACACATTCTTGGTACAAGCTGAAGTTTCCTTATCCAAATGCTTTACTGATTTGAAAATGAAATACATTTTTTTATTGTTTTTCAACTTGGAAAGAATTAACTATGTGCAGAATTGAAAGCACAAATAACACTTATTTCCCGCCTTTTATTTGAAACATAACTTTTTATTTTTCCAATAAGCATTCAAAATTGCTTTCTCTCCTCTGGTAATCCCCAGGATAAGCAAACCTGTATAACTACTGTAAACAAATTTTCATGTCTCACTGACTAGTCTTAAAAAAAATCAAAATTATGTTAACATTGTATTCTGGTTTTGGTTTATGCCTTTGGAAACTTTATTGAGAAGCTTTTTATTTTTTATTTATAAATGAGCACTGGTTGCTGACATCAACCCCGCCACATCCCACAACACAGGCAGCTGAAATTGCACCCAGAGCAGATATTTTCACTTCCGGTTTTTCCCAGTTTTTTTTGCTGTTGCACATAACCTTAATTTGAATGCAAAACTTTGTAACCAAAATGTTTATCAATCTAAGAAGCCACACTTTTATATAGCGCTGCTCTAATTTTAATCTAAATGTTTCTCTTTTCAAGAGAAAAGTTAGAAACATTTTGACACTTGCTAAAGGAATTTTAAAATATAAGTTTTTGGAATGTATAGCTGATGAACAGCACAGTTCTAAGTCACTAGCCTGCCAGTGCCAACTGTTAACCAATAAAGTACACAATCCAATAGGTCAGTGAGCCAAAACACAAACAACATTAATAAAGTACATAAAGTGTGTTTTCAGGTGTGTATTTTTCAGATAGAAGCACTCCCTGCTTACTTTCTCTGACAGAAAATGGATTCTGTGGGTGGTCAGTTAGTAAAGCCATCACTTGTTTGAGGTTAGCAGTTATTGTAGTAGTCAGGTGGTTGCAATGGGGAGAATCTATACGGCTGGAATGCCCACAGGGTGGACCTCAGCTGTTCTTCCTTTAGCTTTGTCTCTTTATTTTACCCCATGACCTTCTTCCATCTCCTCTTTGTTTGTTCCCTCTTTTCCTTTGAAGGAGCTGCCGCTGGTGGTGGTGGAGGAGAAGGGGTAGGGATCCTGTCAGGAGGAAAGTGTGTATGTGCGAGTAAACGCGTAGCTCAGGGAGGGGTCGATATGATGAGGCTTCAGTGTTGTCGAGATGGATTAGCCGGATGACTTTGAGGAGTTTGTTCACTTGTCTTTGAGCACAGAGCCGCGGCAAGCCTTTACTCGGTCTAGATCCCTGCATTTCTTTCTAGAGTTTTTTTCCAGATCTTTTGAAGCCATTTTGTCCTCATATGAATTTGAATAATATTGGACCCTAGTTTGACTTGTTTTTCATAGTTGGCACATTTGTTTGTTGCACACAGCTTAAGTTAAGTTATATTTTTGTTGAACCTAGCATGTGTAGCTCTAGAACAGCACTGTGTCACTACTTAAGTGAACTTTCAGGGGAATTTACGGTTTTATTAGAATCTTAAGGTGCTAAAAAACGTGTTTTTTATCATTAGTTGGCCAACAGCCATTTAGTATCTTGCAGCCTTGAAGAGACGTAAAAAAAAGAAAATTAAAAAAAACAACATCAAGGGAATTTGTCTTCAGCTTAGTCTAAGAGTTTGATAGCATAAGGGTTCGTGAAATTGTTGAAATTTTTAAGGCATTTTTTTTTTAATTCAAAATCTTAGATATCCCAATTTTGAGTGTGAGATCAGAAGACAATCATAAATGTGCACTAGAGGTGAAACAATTAATCGATGAAGCAAATTCTTTTCTTCGAGGAAGAATCGAATCCTATTGATCAATACGATCAAAATTAGATAAATCGATAATTGAATCAAAATTAATAAATGCCATAGAGACTGAGACATGGTTGGATTATTTTATTATAACCTAAAAATAATTAAATGCATCACAGCGTACAACACATGTGATGCAGCAAAAAATTATCAAGCCATCATTTATATTTGCAAAGCCATTTGACCATAGTGTGGTAGAATGTTCTAATAAGGTTCAGTTTGCGTTATTTTTATGTGAAAAAACTGCCAACGTCTGATTAAAATATTAAACAAAATAATAGTTTGTAATGGAATAAAAGCAAAAAAATTGAAATTCTAGGGGCTTCACATGAATACACTACACATTAAAGCATTTTTTGACATACAAAACATCATTTTCTGCTAAGTTGTGGTAAAATAAAGGCCCGCAAAAAAATCCTTTGTAAAGAATCGAGGGTCGGGAAATTTTCAAAGTGCATATCACTACAAAGAATATCAGCTGGAAATAGATTTTTGCAAGTCACACAATTCCCACAACACAATTTTTGTATTCACATCACCAAGAAACATGTTTTGTTTTAAAGTAAAAAGTAAATTTGATTCATTCAAATCCTAAAAACTCTTAGATGACCTATAGTTTGCGTCAAACACCAAAGTTTTTAGTGTCTCAAAGTGTCTTTTTTAGAGAAAATGTTCTATTCTTCTTTATGTAAAGTTTATGAACTCAATATATTTCTACTTTACTAATCATGAGATAAAAACTTAACAGTTTATAGGTTTTTATGTCATACTTTTAATGCCATTTAATTTCTTTTCTTCCTCTTCCACTTTCCCTTCCTTCCTCCCTTCAACCTCTACACGCTGCCACTAGGGAAGTTAATACGCAGTAATAACAAATCTTATCACAACTATGCAGATGATACTATGTGTCACTGACAACAGGTGAATATGGGCCGGTGGATTCACTCAGCCACTGCCTCCAACAGATCATTGCGTGGATGCAGAACAACTTTCTCCAGCTAAACTCAAACAAGACCAAAGTTATTGTTTTTGGCCCACAGAAACAAAGAGAAAGTGTCAGCAGCTACCTTCATTCTCTGTCTCTTAAACCCTCAAATCAAGTCAGAAATCTAGGGGTAATCATGGACTCTGAGCTGAACTTTAACAGCCATATCAAGTCAGTAACATCAGCGACATTTTACCATCTGAAAAAGATTGCCAAAATCAAAAACATAATGTCAAAGCCAGACCTGGAGATGCTTACTCATGCATTTGTCTCCAGTAGGTTAGACTACTGTAACGGCCTGCTCACCAGCCTCTCCAAACGAGCTGTAAAACAGCTTCAATACATCCAGAATGCTGCTGCTTGAGTCCTGACCAAAACCAGGGAGTATGATCACATCAGTCTTGTGCTCAGGTCTCTGCACTGGCTCCCTGTACCTCAAAGAATAGACTTCAAAGCAGCTCTGCTTGTGTACAAGTCTCTCCAAGGACGCGCACCAAAGTACATCTCTGACATGTTAGTGCCTGCCTCCTGTTGATTCCCAGAGTCAGAACTAAACAAGGGGACTCAGCGTTTCAATATTCTGCAGCTAAAAACTGGAACAGCCTCCCTGAAGTCGTAAGACAGGCCTCTTCTGTGTTCATGTTCAAATCAAGACTTAAAACATTTCTGTTTAGCCGTGTATATGACTGAAAGGTCCTATCTGCACTTTTCTTTCCTTTCCTTCCTTTATTTTTAAATCAATTTTTAATTTTTTTTTCCTTTTAAAGTAAATTTTACATTGATTATTTCTATGATGTATTGTGATTTTAATGCATTTTTCTGTTTTGTGAAGCACCTTGAATTACTTTGTGTACGAATTGTGCTGTACAAATAAACTTGCCTTGCCTCGTGCTGTACAAATAAACTTGACCTGTCTTGCCTCGTCCCCTCGTTCCTTATCCCACGGTGTGGGATACCACGGTGTACCACGGTGTGTGATTGATGTTGCAATGTACTAATATCCCCTTTTATGCTGCTTCTACGTGGAGGAGGAGAAGGGGGTGTAATGTAGGCAAACGATTGATTACCTCAGCCAATGACTACTCAGAAGATAACCGTCATTCATGCTTCCTCTTCCCCCCTCCTTAGCTGACTCTGGAACTTATGCAGCAGTTATGAGGTTAAAGGCAGATTTGCATACAAAAAAATAATTAAAACAAACAAAGTGAAGCTAGGACCCCCTGGAGAGAGGAGCAGGGAGGAGGACGTGAATAATGCGGGCATTGAGAGAGCCTTAATTGCTCCACACCAAGGTTGCGCCATTTATCTTCAACTCTCAACTCTCCTCAGCACACGATTTTCCTTAGGTGTGTTTTAGGGAAAGACTCCGATTGAGGTGCCACTTTTAGAAGACCAAATGCTCTGCCACAGCGTAGAAAGATGACCCCGGACCTCTCCCGAGTTGCATCTTTTCCCTTCAACACAGTTTGTTACTTGGGTTTATCGTTCATAAAGAGCTCTTACATAAAAGAGCTCCATTTTCAGAGAGATGTTCTGCTCTTTAGCCGTCCGACTCTCTCAGAAGCATCATTATGCTCCTGGTGCTTCCACACCAATGACTCATGTCCTTTTCTCTCATGTATGTGTGTGCATGTGAGTACAAAGTGTGTGTTTCTCGTGCTCTGTGTGAGTTCCGATCTTTGTTTCATTGTGCGGTGCTTTTTAGAGGGCTCCCTGCTGACGCCACGGGGTGCTAGCCGTCACGCGTCGAGGCCGTTTGCTACGTTAGCGCCGTCTAAAACTCCATTTTCAGCAAAGTATTTGAACCTAGAGGATGAAAGAGCACAGCCTTCCTTTTCTTTTTACCTTTCTCTCTTCTGATGCCTCTGATGGACAACCCAGTGGCTAGCCACTTTAGTAATGAAAGGCACAATCTGCATGTTTTTCTTCACAAGTGTGTGCATTTGGTATGATAAAAGTATTTTAGTATCAGCGACCATTTGGAGACTTGAACGTGTGCTTCAGGTAAACCAGTTTAATTACCCAAGTTTCAATATATTTCTTAAAATTTCATGAGAGGATTTTTTATTGTAATAGATGTAAAAATTGCATTGTATTCATTACATTTTCACCAGTTTTATTAGCAGAATTTTTTTTTACGATTGTTTTAGGAATTGCTGTTTTTTCATTCAAAAGGTTATCTTCAATATCAGATTGCTAAACGGGTTGTTTTTTGTTTTGTTTTTCAAAAAGAAGACTGAGACACACCAATGCTAGGACGATGATTATCTACATAAATAAAGTTTATTAGTTTCAATCAGCAAATTTATTTGCTGTAAATAATTTATTCATTCATGACAAAAATGAATGAATAATTTATTGATTGTTAAACGCCCACTCCGGTCATCTTTTGTTCTATTATTAAAGCGTTTTCATTGATCTTTTAGTTATGAATATGCCATTTTAAGGCAAAATTTAAAGAAAACCTGGGTCGATTTCTAGGACTTAGTTTCTGCAGAGCAGCAGGTGTTCATCAGAAATTTGCCTCTGAGTTGTGGGTGGGACTATTGGTAGGGAATGAGTGTCACATCTTTTTACAAGGATAGGCAGACAGCTGGATCCTAATGCAGCAGGTTTATTAGCTTAGCTAAAAGTCCACAAAGCCAAATCATGGTCAGGAGGGCAGGGGTCAAGTTTATCAATTTATCAGAAGATAAACAGGGTAGTCAGAATCCAGGCGAGAGTCGGGGGAAGGCGGCACGGAAACAGAGTCATACACAGGGTCAGGAGACAGAAGATCAGGTCCAAATAGAAGGAAGGAAGGAAGGAAGGAAGGAAGGAAGGAAGGAAGGAAGGAAGGAAGGAAGGAAGGAAGGAAGGAAGGAAGGAAGGAAGGAAGGAAGGAAGGAAGAGTGGCACAAACACGCTTAACTTATTGCTTTACTCAGTGCAGTGCTTAAGTATCCTAAGGTGGGGAATGAATGAGAGTCTGGTTTGCAGCATCCAGGAAGTGTGCGCTGGGGTTGCTGGGAGCTGTAGTGTGGTTCTGGAGACAGTTTCCGCCGGTGACCAGAGGGGGAGACAGAGGAATGGAGCGGAGCAGGGAGCTTGTGGCCCCCCATCTGTAACACCTACACCACTGCTTTTCCCCATATTTTTTTTTTCATCTGTGCCTCATTCACAACAATTTGAATAAAGAAATACTCAGAAAATGAAGTTTTGATGAAAATGAAGATTTCGATCTTAATTTTCCCTATATATGTCCTCTATCATGAGAAAATACCACAGGAATGTGTTAAAAACACCAAAAGCACCATTTTCCTTGGAGTGGGTCTTTAATGTATGCACATATTTATTCATAGTATTCATATAATAAATAAAATCTGATTAGAAAAACAAGCACACCATAAAGTGAGTTTTGGTAGTTTTGATCCATTGACTGGGCATGTTTAAAGAGGAAAAGAGTTAAAAATGGTTGGCTGCAGGGGCCCTAAGTGTAGTTTTTACCAGGGGACTTGGGAATCTTTAGATCACCCCTGGACCTAGGCTGTAGATCACCCCAGGACTTAGGTCCAAATGTGTAGTGTAGCCCAAAGAAATATTGCTTTACACATCTGACTTAGCTTTTTCCCTAGCTAACCCTTGCTAACATCATTAGAGGGTCCATGCGATCTCTTAGTATGGTTTCATTATCTCATGCTTAAACTTCCTGGGATTTTTTTACCTCATTTTTCTCACATTTCAGTAAAACACTTCTGTGAAAAATGATTTTTTAGATCCTATTATTCTTTAAAGACATACCTTGGTTGTAAATGAGAAAGACATGCTTAGAAAAAGGTTAAATGGAATATGACAACATTCCTCTGGTGTTAGCAAAGCCTTGAAAACATTGTGGAACATCAGAAGAGACAGGCTTCAGAAACTCTTTATAATGCAGCATCACAACAAACACTGGTGCTGTTCTGCAGGTATACCACAGCATTGCTTCTTTTCTCCTCAGCTCAACAACAAAATTAGCTGATTTAACCAAAGCCGGCGTTAAAGCCCACTCGCCAAGTGAGCTTGCATGTTTTTTTTTTCCCTCCCCCTTCTCAGATATTTGTAGTCTGCATTAAAATTCAACCAAAGCAGCCAAGCTCAACCTCTGTAAGGAACTCAACATCATCCGAACCGGCTGTAGCTGCAGGGGAAAACAACAAGGCTTTAAATGCACGCTGTCGAAGAAGAAACGCTTCCAGTTTCTCCGAGCTCATTCTAATCATGAGCTTGGTGTGTTTGTGTGTGTGTGTGTTTGTCTGTGAGTCCCAAACACTGCTGGATGTTCCCTGTGTCTGCTCGCTGGGTATCAGGCACCCGGGGATTCGGAGAAGCAGGTATTACCAGTTAATGCACCTTTAAGAAGAGTATCTGCACTAAAGTCGGTTCCACAGTTGGGTGTGGGAGACTTTGTTTGTAGGTGAAAGACAAAGATGTGAAAGAGTAAGATGAGGTGCCTTAAAATACAAACCACATTTTATTAAACTCTTAGGCAGAATCTAGTTTTCACACTTCTAAATCAGTAGGTTTACCTTCAGGCAACAGAGCTTGCATCACAAACACTTGTTATTTCATTTACAAAATTATTGTTTTTAATGCACGTTACCATTTATAGCTGATACAAAAATGTCAAAGTTAGAACGGCAGTTGATTTAGTCAGTTTTTCCCAAAAAAGTTTCTCACCATTTTGATATGAAGACTTAATTATAGATTGTTCATCAATACCTTTATTATTTTTAAAGTATTTGTATGTATGCAAAGGTATCAAAAAAATGCCCCTGCAGCACAGCATGATTTAATTTGACAATTACATTAATTTGAGTCAAACTCTTCAGTCAAACTCTAATCAGAGTTCGTGTCTGAACATAGCAAAGTCATTTTGATTTCTAAACCTGACCATGAAGTTTTTTTGCCAATGTTAAACTAAGCATCAATGATGACGAATAAATGAGCTAACAAAACAGCTTAAATTTTTTTAGGTTGCAGGTCAAGATTAGAGGTTAATTTTTCAAAACTTAAGACAGGTAGGTTTGTTTTTTTTTAAATAATACACTTTGCTCAGAAAAAACTGTTTGAGCCTGTTTTAGCTGGTGGATGGCAGCAACCACTGCCTGTTGATAAGTGTAAAAAAAGAATACAAGCTTTAAAGTTTACAGAATCAGAAACAGTTACTTTCTCTCTCTTTTTTATTCAAACCAAACAGCAATAAATTTAAGTGGACATTTTTGTAATGGATTTTAAATTGGTAATATGAATTTTGGTGGGGGTGGCATAGTGGCACAGTGGTTGGAACTCTCGCCTCACAGCAAGACAGCCCTGATTCGTGTTGTGTATTGGTAACAGGTTTTAGTTGTGAAGTATCATGGTGGATCAAGTGTTGAAAGTTGAAGAAACCGCTTTGTGGCTTTGAGAAATCACAGGTAACACCAGATGACTGGACAATCCACAGCTAAAGTGATCAGGAGGACTGGGAAAAAGGTACTTTATGTATCATCCAGAAAGAGATAAGGAGATTTGGTGGAGGAATAAAAAAGTTCAGGAGTCTGTTGGAAGAAAAATGTTATTTAAGGGTTCATTCAGACTGATCATATTTGGATTTGCTTAACCCTTGTGCTATCTTAGATGACCCCACCCTTACTTTGACGTGTTATTCCTACCATGACAAAGGTGGATAAAGGTGGAAAGATTTCACGTAATCCATGGACACCAGTGAAGATCACAAATTATTGAAGAAAAAAAGTTCAGAGCACTGTCTAGTGGGTCTAGATGACCCAACTCCCAATGTTAAAGTGCCTAGAATAGCACAGGGGTTAAAGTGAAACAGAGTTTGTTTCCCCCAATAATGCAGAAAAACAGCAAGGGAACATTTTCAGTCTGAACATACCCAAACGGACCCTGGTCCGGGACCAGCAACCTCTCTCTGACCCAGGTGGTCTCGGTCCGTTTCCAATCGAACTGAACTTTGGTCCGCTCTGCGATTCCTCAGTCTTAATATATTACTCCCTCGGAGCAGAACAACTGAACCAAAAACGGCGACTGTAGCCAGTGGTCACGTGTCGTAAACAAAGTAATGTACTGTAGCAAAGATGTGCCGCAGACAAATGTAAAGCAATGATTGTTGTATTATCAAACAAGAAAAAAAGGATCCAACTGTTCATTTGTTTGAACATTTATTTTTAGCAGATGAAATAAGAAACAGGTAAAAACTAAATTGCGCTCAATATGTCCCTTGTTATGTACCTGCTGCACAAAGCCTAAACCAAAATGTCCCGAAATATGTAAATCCACCTGCAAATCCAGAGAAGAAAACTCCATGAGGATTATTTCTTGGCCAAGATCAGTTTCCAAAAAACCAGATTAAGCTATGGGGGGTAAATGCTTCCAGAATATAAACAGTCATGTATGCAGGAGCTGGCAAATATCCATATTTACAGTTGTGTGTTGTAAGGATTACATGCTATGTGATCTTAACACCTGTGGAAGATAAAACCTGTAGAGCTATTTTTTCTCCTTTTACTGTCGAGTAGAACTGTTTTAGGGTTGTTTTGAGAAATAAATTGGGTTTAGGCAACTAACACCTAACAGGAAAAGCACCTTAAAAGTCGATTGATTATCAAATTAAAGTTGTTGTTTTGTTTTTGTTTTTATGTTTGTCTCATTCCACCATCAGCAGATCCTTCACCCCTCCAGGGGACATCAGGATGGACACTAACAGATTGGACCCCACATATGGCAGCCAGTTCCATCCTGCGATAAATAAACTGTTGGCTTTTCCGACCTCTGCCTGCACAGAGCTCACATGTGCAGCCGCTGGATGGGAGGAACTCAGCAGGGGAGAAAGAGTTCCTCCTCCTCCCTCTCTCTCCGTGTTCCCTTTTTCTTTCACTAACTCCATTCCAGTCCTGCTCTGCCGCTCTCTCCTCTCCGCTGGAGTCAGCGGTCCATCTTGCGCCACAGATTGCCTGTGACAGCCTCGCTATTTCAAGTCGGCGGTTTGAGCTAAATTGGAGTGAGCAATACCACCTGTGCCTGCTGGAGGGCCGCTGCAGTTCGAGCTGTTGCTCTACCAAGAGGAATTGGGAGGAAGGGGGAGGTGGTGAGGGCAGGGAGGCAAAATAAGCTCCTACCTGCAACCATCAAAGTCTGAGTTTCACATGCAATCTGGCCAGCTGGTTCCCCCGTGAGGAGGAGTTTTCCTCCAAGCAGAGCTGAATGTTCTCCCTGACTTTTCTGCGAGTGTAGATCTTCCTTTCTTTTCGTATTTACATCCTTCTTTCTTTCAATGTACTCATTTATTTTCAAATTGCTTCCCTCTGCTTTCTAAAAAACACTTGTAGAAGCAGCTCTTTACTTTAACAAACAATTGACACAATTGTGAGTTTGGAAACATTAGCACACAAACCTTGCGTAGAAGTGGCTTCTGAACTGGGACAACTGCAACACATGAACAGAAACCTGGACCTTGGTGTGAGACACAGTTTTTTGGCCATAAATGTCAAGCTCAATCTGGGTTTCATAATATAAAGACCTAAAAAAATGTTACAGTGGGAAGTAATAATAATAATGGATTGGATTTATCTGCGCTTTTCAAGACACCCAAAGCGCTTACATTATGTCCATTATTCATTCACTTCTCATTCATACTTGGTGATGGTAAGCTACTTTTGTAGCCACAGCTGCCCTGGGGCAGACTGACAGAGGCGTGGCTGCCAGTTCGCGCCTACGGCCCCTCTGACCATCACCGGGATCATTCATGCACATTCATACACCAGTGGAGGCAAGGAGGGTGAAGTGTCTTGCCCAAGGACACAACGACATTTTGGCTGGTGGGAGCGGGGATTCGAACCGCCGATCCTTCGATCATTGGACGACCCGCTCAACCACCTGAGCCACTGTCGCCCCGAAGTAAAACATATTTAATCAATTCAAACATGAACTATTATGAGAAACAAAAAAAAATGTAAATGTAACGTTTGTTTTTTTCCCTAAAACTTGCCAACAGTGTGTTGAGTTTGGAAAGTTTTAACAGTTCCATGTACTTTACCCTTGAAAGGGCTGAAACAATTCACACAAAATTAAACATTGAATTAAAAACAACAAATCAATCAAAACACGCTAATTTGTTGCTGTTTTTGATTCATTTTGCACGTGTCAATTTTTAACAATTATTTACTATGCTTTTACCTTGTGAGTTTTAAGATTCGTAAACCAACTTCCCAAGTAATGGAAGTGATTCATTGAAGTGTAACTCAGATTTAGAATCAGAACAATTAACTGAAAAAACATGTAAATTCATTTTATAAATTTAACATTAAGGCATTTACACATTACAGAAAACATGTGTTTGTGAAAAATGTGTCATACTAGAAGTAGAAAATAGAATTCAAGATGCCACAGTATTTATTTTAGTAAAGAGGCAAAAATTGCAAGATTTTTTTTTTTTGTAATTGCAAGATTTTTCTCTTTTTTAAACATATATGTGTGATGTAACAGCTCTGCTAGCTTGACATAATGTGGATACCCTGATTGAAAAAAAAAAAAAGTTTTCTTTGAACATTTTACTATTTCATATTGCCATGCTCTTTTTTGGGGACTACACAGTGGTGCAGTGGTTAACACTCTTGCCACACGGTGAAAAGGCCTTGGTTCAAATCCCGATTGCTCCTTTCTGTGTGGAGTTTGAATGTTCTCTCTATCCGTGTGTGGGTTTTCTCCAGCTTCTTCCCACCCAAAGTCAAAAAACATGCTTCATAGGTTAATTGATTTCTCTAAACTCAAGCAATTCAGTTGGTTTGAAAATAGATGGGTTCTCTTTCTCAGGCCTGTATTTGAGCCAATTTTTCATAGATTCTTTTTATACTTTTGCTTAATTTGGTTAATTTTATTTTTTTCTTTATTTTTAACTTTATCTGTTCTCATTGTTGTCTTGGAAAACTTTGAAAGCTAATTCAGCATTTGGCTTTCCAACATTGCTCAGTATCATTACTTTTTGCAGTTTGTCTTTTTTGTCTCCCATGGTCAAAGTCACTCAAAGACAACAAAAAATTCCTTCAAATTTAGTAGTCAAACTGTTTTGATCCATCAATTTTATCTTCCATCAAAAAAATGGAAGGTTTTGTTCACAAAAGTTATCCTGATAAAGTTATCCTGGTAACATGTCTGACTGATTAGTCTGAAACCATGAGTCCATAACATCTGAAGATCAGCTCTTTTTGAACTTAGTAGAGAAAGAAGGAACAGAATTTTCAAATTACAAATTCAAAATAAGCTAACTAATCAGAACCATTCCTGTTATGGCTTCTCAAGACATGGAAGGCTAAACAGAGCGTGTTTCAAGTAAGCAGAAGCACTGCTGCAAATTATAGAAATAACAAAGAAGTTTTTTAAACATCTAAAACAAATGATTTTGTATACCCAAATAGCAACATGTACCCTATAAAAGTGAAGTAAAAGGAAGACAAGAAAAGAGACATAAACCATCTTTCTGTTTAATTTATTAGTTAGTTTTTGCACAAAAAACATTTGCTTAGATTTTTTTTTAAACCTGCATTATAAAAACAGATGCATGCAAGTTCATATGTCATTTTTGTCACATGTGAGCAGTCAAAACGCCCCTCGAAGACAGAGTTGGTACAATTCTTTGCTGCTGAACAGTCAGACAAGAATAAAATGGGAAGAGGAGGGAGGACGGGGTGCCCCCCTTCCCCTTCCTCCTCCTGGGCAGGATACAGTAGGCATCATTTAGAAGAGAGCTTGCTGGAAACAGTGTAGGGTTAGCCACGAGGTCGCCACACTTACTGCACGGCCGAGCTCATTTCCACCACCATCCACGGCTCCGGCTTTCCCTTCGAGAGACAGACAGACAGAGAGAGAGAGGAGAGCTGCAGCCACTGAAATGGCTCATTCACTCTCTGATCACAGCCTGCCACTCTCCGCCTCACACACTCCAGCTGACACACACATACACACATTGTGCAGTTATTTGCTGTTTTCGCCCCTCACTTCCCAATATTTCAGCTCTGACAGCTCACTTTGTGATCTCCACAAACAGCACAATTTTTGGATTAATTTTTTTTACAAATTAGCAGACAAAAGTAAAGTTATCCCATTGTTTTTGTGTTAATCTCTTTCTCTAACTAATCTGATTATCTATAAAAAAAAATTCTAATCCGAGGATGAATATATTTGTCATAAGTCTGTTCTTCACACAAGCCTGCTATGTTTTCTCGCTTTTCTTTTCTTTTTTCATTTTTACAAACAGATTTATGTGCAGGCATCCCTAAAGGCACCAGCATGCTTTTGTTGACTTGTACCTCTGCCAACTCTCACGGTGAAGACTTCGATGAGCCAAATGGTCAAATACCTGAGGAGCGAGCCGTGCGGTCGGTTTACTGACACGTGAAGCGTTCAGTTAATTGGCTTCATTTGCTGCGGAGGTGTTAGAAAAGTCCAATACTAGAAAGATACTTGGGTTTTACAGACAGGAACAACTGAATATCTGTTTATATTTTTTAAATATCATTGAAAGGGAGAACGTTTTGGCCAAAATTTGGTTTGAAACCTGTGAAACCTCAATGGTTTTGCAAAGCGTGCATAATGTTTTTGTTTTAATATTACTGAAATTTCTTTTTAAGATGGTAAAAATTTAGTGAGTTTTCACAAAATAAAATGAAAAGTAAACAACTCAAACCACAGAACAAACAATATGCGTTTCCTCCAAGCACCACCTTCAAAGAAGCTCACAATTGTGTGATTTCAACGGAACTTCCACTGTAGAGGAGGAATCAACCAGAAGAAGCTGTAACCAATTAAAAAAGCTTGTTTGCTAAGTTTGACGAGTTCAATGACCACAAGAGAAAATGCTAATTACCTCTGGTCAGTTATTTTCTGCAAATAAAATGTGACTCTCAGTGTTTTTTTAAGGGTTGGAATGAATGCATCATGTATGGTGTTCGTGCTTGTACTTTGTCAAACTGGAAGTCTGCTACAGGTCTGGATCACACAAACCCTTTAAGTAAAAAAGTGAGTGAAGATTTTATTCAAGATCCAAAGTGTTTTTTTCTTAGCTTTTCTCACTTTTATCTGATTATTGATTTCTTTGTTGTAAAGTTAAAATGTACCACTGTAAAACAAAACAATACTGACAAAAGAGGCATGCATTTTGCATAACATGCATGTTTTATTTAAACTTTAGTGAATTCAAGTCTTTGGTTCTCAGAAATGTTTTTTTAAAAGTCTTATTTGTTGGATTCTATTTAGATCATTCCTGTTTTTGTTACTTCGGCTTATTCCACACTTGTCTGTGATACAGTTTTCCCCCCATGTGGCCTGGGTGTCTCATCCAGGAATCGATACCACCACACGCCGCGGCCCTTTGCTCACACTCCAGCCGGCGGGTCAATAGAGCTCACCTGATGGCTGTTCGTTAAAGCGCCAAGCTCGGTGTTAACGGTGTCAGCTCTGATACTCCCGGCGGGCCGCGCTCTCCTAACGACCGCCCAATCAATAGCCGTCTGCCCTCTGTGCTAGCCAATCAAATTGACATCTCTTGTCGACTCATTGAACCAATGAGGAAGTCTCAGCTGTGATTCCAGCCGTCTATGAGGTTGATGACAGCAGAGAATGTACAGATGTCATTGATTTACATTTAAAAGAACACATTTATAGTTTTTCTGACCACAGAAGGGACTGGAGAAGTTGTTGATTTGTTTTTCGGACTTAATTTTTGACTATTCTGCACACAGATTTTCCTTTTTTTTCTGCTTCTTTTTATCCCTTCCTCTTTTTTCTTGTGGTATGACATATTTTTATCAGCTCCACAGGGGTTTCTCTCCCCCTCCCCCCACCGCCTTTGTCAGCTTTTTGGGAGAGAAAAAAATTAAAGCTGGAAACAGCATTAAATAGTCCTTACTGTTCCCATTCCCCATTTCCCATGCCTCCCGCAGCCAGTCTGCAGTGAAAATCCTAACACAGTTGGGAAGTCAGATTTTGCTGGATAACTTTAGCTTTAGCTGGGGTGATAGGTCCATAACAACAATACTTTTTAGTCTTAGTATTAAGCTATTTCAAGTTCTTTTGTTTGCCTCAGAGGTCATTTTCCCCATAAATCCCCATGTTCATGTTCATGTTCTATAAGCCTGTTTTCATGAACACCAAATATTGAATCATTTTCTGTTTTCTCCAATTTTTTTTGTTAAACATCAACAAGATACTCCTATATCAGAGACATTTCTGGCATGTATATATAAGTTGTGTAGCTTTACACCTGTGTCCATTATAAAAAATGCAAAACAGTCATTTGAGACCAATACCATTTGGTATCCAAAGTATACCATTTCTTCCTATAAACAACACATCACAGTTTGCCAGATATATTAATTTACAAATTAGCAATGCTAAGCTACAGTAGGCACTGTGATGTTTTACAAAAACAGACAGCTAACAGTTCTAAATGTAACAAGAAGTTTGAAGGCTTTGTCACTATGTAGGTACATTTTTCTCAGAAATAAATCCGATTGACAGTAATTTAGACCAGATTTTTGTGATGATTGCATTTCTATAGTCAGCTTGCAGATGTATAATATTTCAAGTTATACCGTTTTTGTTGGCATACAAACTGGCTCATTGACATTTTTGGAGAGATTTGGATGTAATCGGCACAGATAGATTTTTTTTCTAAGATGGTGACTTTGCAAGTTCCCTGCAATACGGCAACAGAAACAATGCAAAACTCTTGTTTTTTGTTTATCCAACTTTTGGGGCTTCACATGACCAGATCCACATGAAAAAAGCCCCAGCCCCGTAGGTGCAGTCCCATGGGAGAAGTTTGCAAACTTTTATAGCCCTATTATAAAAAATGCATTTGGACTATGATGTCCCACTTTGAACTTAGATGGTGTTTTGTCTTCATATGAGGAATATTTTTAGACATTTTTTGCGGCTTACTGTTTGCAAATACTAAACTTGAAGAACACCATGAACCTGCACTTTAAATTGATATATAGGAGGTTTTCCAAATGTGATTCTACGAAGTTTTTATTGGCTTTCAAGTGTGCATCAATTTTTGTGTTTTTGTTTAAATGGGGGTTCAACTTTTGAATTGTGTATAGATAGAAAAAAAACACAAAAAATTGATGCATTGAAATCTCTGAGTTTCATCTAAGCAGTGCTTTCTATGGTTATATTTTAATAGTGATTTATTTTTCTTGCCCTGTAATGTTGATGGATAATGTTGCAAGTTTTATTTGAGAGCTGTTAAACACATTGTATTTACAAATTTCACACTATGAGTGCTGCACCTCACATTGGAGTTATTTTGTTATATGTTTACATGGTAGAAATGTTTACAGCATTTTTCATCATTGCAGGCAAATGCAAAATGTGTTCATTTAATTGACCTTAACTGTATTGTTTCTTTTAAGTCATTGACTAAAGGAATGTTTCTCTTTTATTCACTTTTAGAATAAGCGTTTGTGTTTGCCAACTGTCCAAAATTTAGGGTTCAACCTTATAAAACCTTTAAAAAAAAATCTTCACCAAAAAAAACTGTTATTGATGTTTAGCAATATACACACACATTTGTGGGTTCATGGAGGAAGTGGATGGGTGATGAAGAAAAAGAGATTTGGGTCATGCTGTGCTGTCCACATTGCATTCTCATTCTTCTGTGTCTATTGCCGAGGCCTCCCCATCGTCCATTTCTCCACTCGCCCTCAAAGAGATGTTTGTCCAAACCACAAGGGTCATTCAGGATGCACATATAGAGAGGACAGAGTGAAAGACGCCCTCTCTTCTGATGGGACACTTGTGGACTGAGTGAGACACTTCAGTATGCTTGAATCTCTTCTTACCAAAAGAACTTTGTTTTTAATCTAAGGGAAAAAACAGACAGAGAGCTCTTCTAATGAAGACTTTATTCAACAATTTTAAGGAAATTCACAGGGCAGACACAAGTTTTCCGTCATCTTTTTAATCAGAACAGAGAATTCAAATTCTATTCAGACAGAATGAAAATGCAATGAAATAGAAGAAAGAAATGTCCATGTAATATTCACATCAACACATTATAAGCATCGGGATCACTGAATATCCCATTCCATGTGTGGAGAAAAATGGGGACAGGGTTCAGGATGTAAAATTTCCGGTTACATAAACTGATAAGTCGCACCTCGTCTCTGCAGAAACGTTACATCTGAGAGGAGCTGGAGTGTTTCAGGGGAAGATGTGACATCATGCTGAGGGGAAATGAGCTGGAGCAGAGATACATTCCCGACAAAAAAAAAAATATCTCCAGCTTCTATCCCTGAGCTTCACTGACAAAAATGACTTTAGGTGGTGAGGATTATGGATTAATCCATAATAACTACTGAAAAAAATACAGCTTGTGGGCTTCTCAATCTACTTGCAAAAGTAGCACTGTCTCCTCATCTAATGTTTTGCTAATATTTATAAATTATATCATATTTGGACCTGTATCAGTGCTGGAGAACTAATCATCATTTCTCTGACATTGCCAATCCCCAGAGTTCATTAAATAAACTACTTCTCCCACTCTTCTTTCTACAAGTTGTAGTCATTTCTCTGCGGCCCCTGCCCCGCCCTGCCTTTTCTTAATAATCTGTTTATCCGTAAGTGTCACATTACATTTGCAAAGCAGCTGGGAGGGGGTGTACACCACTGCCATCTTGTATGGAGGGGCTTGAGCGTGATTACCCGCCCTTGTATTTGGCGCGCTCTCAGACTCGTCGAATTCTTTGATCTGAACTGTCCTCGTAATCACTTCAAAAAGTCTCGCAGAGAGCGTGAGGGCTTTACAGATGGGCTTTGACTTAATTTTTTACGCGACCATTGCTCTAAACGGGAGGCAGAGAAAAACGTTTCACAAAACAGGACTGTGTGCAGAATGTCCCTTAAAATATAAAACTGTCTTTCCTGCCACAGATTTTAAGATTACATTTTTTAATTTGCTGAACGATTTATGTCTACACCAAAATACTTTTATAACATGTTTCTTAAGACTTTGACAGATCTAATATATATATTCAGTGATCCCTCGCTATAACGCGGTTCACTTTTCAGTTTCGCTTCTTCACGAATTTGCATCGTGTTCTGCATGCTGATTGGCTTAAAAGTCACTCCGCTTCTTCTCTACCTGTGCGTCAATAACGTGGCAGTTTACTATGTTCTTCTCCCGAATTATAATTATATAAGTTTGCTTCCTCCCACTCCCTGTCAAGCAATCTATTGAACTGCTTGTGACAATCTTAAAAGTTAATAGCTTTGCTGTGACATATTCCATATACTATACAAAAGAACAAGTTTATTTAATGTTTATTTACAAGTAATAGTAATAATTGCATTATTACTTGGTGAACGTATGAGTATTTTCCAATCAATTTTATGCCATTTTATCCTACGTTTTATATGTCTTTGTATGGATGTAAACCTTTTTTGGTTGGCTTGTTTGTGCATTATCCTTGCTTTAAGTGCTTGAAATACACCATTTCCAATGCAATCCTATCCAAACGGGAACTTTTAACCTCAAACAACCAAAAAATGGTTTAGCCTATATGAACTTTATGGGGCGGCCATTGGGCAGCGGTGGGGCGGTCGACTTCTGATTGCAATATTGCAGGTTTGATTACCATCAAAGTGTCCTTGGGAAAGACACTGTACCCTACCCTGCCCCTGGTGGAAGGTTGGCGCCAGTGTGCAGTATAATAGGGTTTAAAAATGTTTTTAAAACCTATTATAAAACAATAGACCCAAAAAATCAGTGCAAAAAAACATTTAGAACAAAAATGACATCCAAAATCACTACATATTTTTCCAATGACAAGGAAAGGTTCATATTAAAAAGAATTGGCAAATATTAAGGTTTGACCTATGACCTACAGTACAACTGTAATTTGCAGACTGTAATTTTACAGACAGACAGACAGACAGACAGACAGACAGACAGACAGGTGGATAGATAGATACCTTCATAATAATGGTGAGCCATTACCATAATCCAATAAGGGTCCTTGGGGAAGACCCTTAACGCTACTGCCTCCCTCATAACCCATAAGAGACAATGAGACACGTCATGCCGGCTCAGATATGGTCCGGATTTGGAAAGTGGGTAACTGGAACAAGACGAAAATGGACTATATGTGAGAATAAGGTTCTGTTGGAATGCTAATACACAAGTAATTCTAATAAGAGGCAATGGTTAAGTCTCTTGAAAACTGTGAATGAAGCATTGAAGGCAATTTGTTCCACAACAATCACGGAAACCAATGAACTGGTTTACACTTCAGCATCAGTGATCCTTGACATGCTTGGCTGTAAGAGCAACCATGGGAGAAAACAATACCTACCATGTAACCAATGGTTTGAGGCTAAAATCAAGGCAGCTTGGAGGGATGTGCAATGAAAAAGCAAGTGCCTAACAGCCAAACAAAAGCTCCTGGCCTTGACCAGCTGCCTAAAAAGGTAGACAGGAGGCAATGAAGCCAGACGGATTAAAAGGCTGTTCCAAACTCAACCTGCGAAAGTGTATGCTCAGTAGCAGGGTCATAACAGCAGAGCAGACCCACCAAGGGTGAAAATTGAACAGTACTGGCAAAGTATGGGAGAAATAGGCAGCTCATAACAGGAAGGCTCAATGGCTGGTCTCTCTATGACTATGACAATTCCACACACATGGATCACTGAATGCTTGAAGCTGTACAACATCAACAGAACTCTAAGAGCCTTCATAGAAAACTCAGTGAAGCTATGGAAAACCACCCTTGAAGCCAATGGCAAGCCACTTGCACAAGTGTCCATCAAATGTGGCAAATACTGAGGTGATGCTCTGTCCCCACTGCTGTTCTGCATAGGTCTGAACCCCTTCGGCCAAATAATCAACAAGACTGGCTATGGACACCAACAGAAATGGGGCCACCATCAGTCACCTCCTCTACATGGATGACATCAATAAGAACAAGCATGACATTGACTTTCTGATCCATATCTCCAGATCTGCAGTACTGACATTCGGATGTCATTCAGGCTCAAGAAATGCAGTCAGATGGTGACAAAGCAAGGCAAGGTAGTCCATTCAGGAGGGGCCTCACTCTCAGAAGTAACAATAGCAGATATTGAGGACAGTTACAAGTAACCTGGAATTCTAAAGGCTAATGGCAACATGTAACAGGCAACAAGGAAAGCTGCAACAGCAAAATACCTCCAACGAGTAAGGCAAGTCCAGAGAAGCCAGCTCAATAGCAAGAATAAAACCCGGGCAATAAACAGTTATCATAGGCATCATAGGTATGCCTCAGCTAAGAGAGACAAAAAGGGAAAAACAGAAAATCACATTGTCAGATTTATAAGGAGTTTCTCTGCAAATTATGGTGGAGTATTTTGTAAGATTTCTGGCTCTCAGAGACCTGTAACTTCTTCTGCAAGAGAAAAAGTTACAGGTCTGTCTTCCACTCATTACCTGTATTAATGGCACCTGTTTTAACTTTTTATCTATATAAAAGATACCTGTCCACAACCTCAAACAGTCACACTTTAAACTCCACTATGGCAAAGACCAAAGAGCTGTCATAGGACACCAGAAACCAAATTGTTGACCTGCACCAGGCTGGGAAGATTTAATCTGCAATACGTAAGCAGCTTGGTGTAAAGAAATCAACTGTGGGTAAATAGTTAATTTCTGATAATGCACACTTGGAAGCTTAAGCAATTGCAAAATGAATAAATATGAAATCAGTTTTTCTTACTTTATTTTGGTTATTTTTTTATTTTGATTGCTTTTTTTGTCACGGTAACATGGCAATGCGCTGAGCCTGACCTAGAATGCAGCGGCAAAGGAAAGCGATTTATGTGCTGATCGTCACAATGGGTTAAATAAAGCATCAGTTCAGAGAGAGAGTTCACTTCTTACCGCTTGTTTTTTTGTCCAGATGATAAAGCAAAATTTTGTTTTAAAGAAGCCACACAAGGAAATATAGATCATTTAAGCTACAGTACAGACCAAAGGTTTGGACACACCTTCTCATTCAAAGAGTTTTCTTTGTTTTCATGACTATGAAAATTGTAGATTCACACTGAAGGCATCAAAACTGTGAATTAACACATGTGGCATTATATACATGACAAAAAAGTGAAAATATGTCATATTGTAGGTTCTTCATAGTAGCCACCTTTTGATTTGATCACTGCTTTGCACACTCTTGGTATTCTCTTGATGAGCTTCAAGAGGTACCTGAAATGTTTTTCACTTCACAGGTGTGCCCTGTCAGGTTTAATAACTGTGATTTCTTGCCTTATAAATGGGGTTGGGACCATCAGTTGTGTTGTGCAGAAGTCAGGTGGATACATAGCTGATAGTCCAACTGAATACACTGTTAGAATTTGTATTATGACAAGAAAAAAGCAGCCAAGTACAGATTGGTCAAATGCATAAAGGGATTTATTTGATTCATTAAATGCTTCAAGCTGCCATAAGGTTGTATTAACACATTTAAGGTTTACGATTTATTGCGATTTTCGCTATCTTTTGCGATATGCATATTGCAGAGCTGGATATTGCGATAACGATAAAACGATATTTGCGGTATACTGTGCAGGCCTAATCTTTGGAAACTCCTTTAAGACTGTTGGAAGACCATTCCAGGTGACTACTTCTTGAAGCTCATCAAGAGAATGCCAAGAGTGTGCAAAGCAGTAATCAAATTAAAAGGTGGCTACTTTGAAGAACCTACAATATGACATATTTTCAGTTGTTTCACACTTTTTTGTTATGTATATAATTCCACATGAGTTAATTCATAGTTTTGATGCCTTCAGTGTGAATCTACAATTTTCATAGTCATGAAAATAAGAAAAATCTTTGAATGAGAAGGTCTGTCCAAACTTTTGGTCTGTAAAGTATGTGACCGGAACTTCTTTATTAGGTGTGCATTATTACTGTGGATTTTCACATTTTAATCCACACCAAGCAGCCAATCAGAATTGAGTATTCACCCTGACCATGGTAGAAATCCAAAGAACTCCTGCTGTAACGTATGGGGTGAAAACATCATGCTTTGGGGCTGTTTTTCAGCAAAGGAAGCAGGATGACTGATCCGTGTAAAAGGAAAGAATGAATGGGGCGACAGGCTTCTGACATTCCACCAACTCGAGAATGTTAACAAATGGTTGAACCAATCCTGCTTAAAAAGTCACAATTTATGGTTTGTTTGGTCTTCGTAATGTATACTATGCTGAGATAAGGTCAATTTTTTTTTCCACTAATAGCCCTTGGGAATACCTTGTTGGTACAAAATACTACTTTTATGCCTGTTAAATTACCTTTTTTTTTTTTACAGTTGTAGCTAAAGAAATAGAAATGAATTATGTGTCTGCTGCTGGTAACAAAGTGCCTAAAGATACAATTTAAAATGGTTTTCTGCAATGTGAAGACACATTTCTGGCTCATCCCATGAGTTTGGGCTCTTTTAATGCTTGGATGAATCATAGGTCAGTGTTAAGTGGCTTAAAAAAATTAAGGCTTTAGAAACTGATTTTCCTTAAACATATCCCTTCTTATTCCATTATTATTCATGTGACTGATCTAAACTGTGATGCATGAAGACTGTCATTGTACTGTTTGTGCTATTAACACCATTAGCAAAGCAACACTTGGATGAAATCATGCAGGCGTGTTGTGGGCAGACGACCTTCCTCAGAGTGCGAGCAGGGGTTTGCTGTAGAACCTGACATAATGAAGCGCATCGGTGTAATTCCACCTTGAGCAAAAGCACCTGTGTGGGCGTGCGTGGCCTTACAATTACATCAGTTTATGGCCATCTTTCTGTTTTCCTGTTTGGTCATTACTGCCTGAGCTGTATGGATTCTGTTCAGTCACATGTGTATATATTAATAATTCCCTGCTCAGTGGGCCTTTGTAGGGTTGAAGCTGCTTGTCTTCCTCCTTTTCTAACATACAAGGCTGGCATTTTGGTTTATTTTAATATTTTGCCCTCGAGAATCCCCTCCCTCTCGATCTGGGGGTACGTGGGCTCTTACTCTGTTTGCATTGGATGGATGGATGAATGGATGGACAGACAGATGAAGGTGGAGGCAGTGTCAGTGGCAGAAGGGGGAGGTGAGGAGCAACCCCCCACCACCGCCACCACCCTCCCACTTCTTGCTCGCTCCTCTCTTCAACAATAGCATTTGCATATTTTTATACTCCGTCTTCCTCTGCTTCTCTCAAAGAAAACAGCCTGGAGCGTGAATACTCCAGCAGCAGGCGTACCGAGGAAAACGGAAGCTGGGGAGACGGCTGTCCGCTTTTTCTTGCACACACACATGCAAGGCAAGGCCCTTACCTCCAGAGACTCAGCCTCCATTGGGGAAGATTGGGGACTGGGAGGGGTGTCATAGAAGGAGCAAAGTTAAGAGTGTGTGCATGTGTGTGTGTGTGTGGTGTGTGGGTGTGGGTGTGTGTGTGGTGTGTGAATAGAGGGTGTTGCTCTCCTATAAAAGAAGGGACAAAGGAAAATGTTACAGTTAGATAGACACACTGTATGTTACGTTCCCAAGGAAAACCCATTAGAAGCATATATACTTATACTGTAGGTTCTTTGATACAATAATACTTTGACAGAGCTTCGAAAATTATGTTTTTATACCATATTCCTGTAAGGTATCTGAGCATGCAAGGCATTTTAAAGTCTGAAATTATTTTGTGTTTATTATGTGTTATAACTAAACCTATGGCTGCACGGTGGCGCAGTGGTTAGCGCTCTTGCCTCACAGCAAGAATGCCTCTGGTTCAAGTCCCAGCTGGGGGACCTGAAACAGAACATCAATGTGTGGAGTTTGCATGTTCTCCCCGTGCGTGCGTGGGTTCTCTCCAGGGTCTCCGGCTTCCTCCCACTGTCCAAAAACATGCTTCATAGGTCAATTGGCAACTCTAAATTGTCCCTAGGTGTGAGAGTGAATGGGTGTGTGATTGGGGCCCTGCGACAGACTGGCAAACTGTCCAGGGTGTTTCCTGCCTTTGCCCTCAAGCAGCCGGGATAGGCTCCGGCAGCCCTGTGACCCCGAAAGGGATACAACGGTAGGTGATGAATGAACTAAAACTAGTTCGTTTAGTAGAGTACTATTCATCTTTGCTTATTATTTTACATCAAATTCTCATTGATGTTTAGATTAGGCTGTCCATTCATTTAACCTTTTAGAATGCTTACATTTATTAAGCTTAAAAACTTTTAAAGATTATAAACAAATGAGCGTCTGATTCAATCTTAATTAATAATAACCCCTTGGCTTGTTCTTTTTCTGTTATGGTATTGCACTGTTTTGTATTGGATCGTTGTGATCAATAAAGTTCTTGGGGGGGAATAAACACAATTTTTATTTAAAATTCTACATCTACATGAACATATTTATCTGTTTTAAAGTGACCACTTAATATTAATACTTTAAAATAATAAGACACAAATTTAGATGTAAAATTTTACCAGAGGGTTTTGTACATTAGAATTTTCCATGGGCTCATTAATCCTACACAGTGTTACGCAGGAAGTTGTGGAAAGTTAAAGACAGATGCATACGTGTTAGTTTAGGATTTTTAGACCAGATCTTATAAAAACTTCATAAAGTTTGTGTTAAATGTGAAGATAAATCTTGCTAGCACCAGTGCCATAGTGTAAGATACCGTTTCTACATTAACATCACAGTTAAATATTATAAGGTAATATTGATTAAGCTAAAGTAAATTAGTTAAATGCATAATGCACAATGCCTACTGATATAAACATGTCATACTATCACACTTTTGGTACCCCTCTGTACCCAAGACTAGAATGACTGACATGGAGCTAAAAACTGCTTAAAGTTAATTGTTAAATCAAAATCAATAATCCTAATTCTAACTGCCAGCTGCAGGAAAGCATTGACTAGTGAATATATGAGTTTAAGAGATATTACCACAGATGTTTAAGGAGCTACTCTGAAAGACTATAATTTAAGATGTTTACATGAATCAGGAATTTTGAACTGCTGTCATTACTTTACCATGTATTCATGTAACACATACTGTAAAATTCAGAGCAATATACAGAGCTTGAGTTTTTCACCTACACCACTTGCCCAATGATAGATTTTATGAATTATTACCAACAACTTAATCAATATTTATC
Source organism: Oryzias sinensis (assembly GCA_037389245.1). Taxonomy (NCBI): domain Eukaryota; kingdom Metazoa; phylum Chordata; class Actinopteri; order Beloniformes; family Adrianichthyidae; genus Oryzias; species Oryzias sinensis. The sequence continues at coordinate 15,224,302 of CM074510.1, forward strand.
ATCTGTGCTTCACAACCTTCAATTAAAAACACAAGATAGACAGACACAATACAGTGTAACACACTAAATTAATTCTCTGACTCCTTTTTGCTTTCTGATTTTAGCTAAAAAGATTATAGATTCAATAATTCTTAATCCACAGATTGAGCACAACCGATATATTTCATTTATTTAGTGTTTTTGTCATTTTATATTTCACTCTAATGGAATGTTGTCAACCAGTAATAAACTACTCTGAGCTTTTTAAATTCCCATTCAAATAATCTTTTATCTATTGTAGACATCTACCCAGTGGTCTTTGAATTATGATTATACTGTTTTAAGCTAAAATCAAAAACCTTGGTCATTTTCTAAGGCATAGTTTCTGCAGAATAGCAGTTGTTTCTTAGAAAATTCCATTTGAAATTGCATGGAGTAAGCCTTTGCTGATTTCCCATTATTCCTTTGTTTACACTCTCTCCTGGTAGCTTACAGCGCTTCACAATCCCAAGCTAAAATTGGCATTGGAACAAAAATTGTGAACAATATCGGGGCTATCAAGCCATACAGTTTTGAGCCAGATGCCAGCTCAGATAAGGAAAACGAAGACAAAAATGAATCTATTTGTCTGCAAGTGGGGGTATCGGAATGGAGCAGATCAGGGAGCTTGTGGCCCGGATATTTTAGTTAATACGTTACAACTACAAGCTATTTAAAACAGCATTTTTCGTATTCTCTTGATTGACCATGATTTAAATAAAGAAATAATCAGAAATTGAATTTTAATCTTAAATTTCTTGATGTATGTCCTCTATTATGAGAAAAATGCATGTTAAAAATAATAAAAGGCATAATTTTCATTGGAGTGGGTCTTTAAGTAGTTCAAAGCAACTTATTGTACTATTTTGATGACAAAACAAATGTCATCATTTTCAAGCACGTCCAGCTTGATTACATCAAATGATTAATATTATTGGTTTTAAAAATCTCAAATTTGTTGTTTTTTTTCTGACTATAAAGAGCAGTAGGAAAACAACGAGAGCTACCAAGAACATTTTTGTTAAAGGGAAATTAACATATATAGGTAAATAAAACATTATTTTTATTTTGCCCCTCATTATGCTTCCGTTTAGCACTTTGGTAAATCATAAAACTGTTAAAGCTTACTGGTGACTTTACTAAAATTGAAATGTATTATTGTAAAGTCAATTGTACTTTTCATGGATGTATTCTGTAAACAGGCTAATCAAAAAATAACCATTGCTTTAATAAACTATTAAATGTGATGTGCGTTCAAGAACGCATTAGAAAATCTGTCAGAACACTATTGGTAGACATCTAATATAGTAACAAAATAGAATTGTCTGAGTTGTCCAGTAGACCTCTACATCAGATGTATATTAGTTAGCTAATAGTCATCCTGTGTCTGGAGGGTACCACATGTCCGCCACCTAAAGTTGGAGGAGGCTTGGTTCGAAATGTTGTAAATCTCGCGAATCTTACTCCAGGTTTTTTATTTTTCAGCTCTATTCCAATAAATGACTGGCTTAGTGTCACATAATTCCGGCCGGGCACAAACCGCAATTTTTAATTTTGTCCTCCGTGATCAATATTCAAACAATTGGCACTTCTTTGAAATAAAAGGGACGCCATGCATACATCACTACATAATCCAAGCCCCTGATTGTTCACCTAGTTTAATTTACGACACACGATCAATGGCCACGTGTTTTGTACATAAGGCCAGATAACGGTCATAGAAACTTGCATAGCTGCGTACGAACGTGAGGATTTTGAACACATAAACCCAAATCTCGTGTTTACAGATGTTTTTATAGATTTTCAATGGAAGTGGCAGCTTGAATGTGCATTGCCAAGGGGAGTCTGAATGTAGCTTAATTATGATGCAATGTTCACAGGAGTTAAACTTCATATGACTTAAGATCAACAAAAAAGGATTATCCATATTTGATTGACCATTGTCAATCAAACCACACCAGTGGAAAGCAAAGCACAAAAAGAGGTAAAAAATAGTCAAAACAAACAGTTAAAGAAAAATATTGTACTTTTACTTTCAAAAAGGGCTGAATCTGTTTTATATCTGATGGTAATTAACATCACTCTGGCTTGCTCTTACAGTGATAATGGGTGTTTGAGTTCAGCATTATACCTGTGTGAAAGTGTTAAAGACACAGTGAGATCCCTGAGGGAAGAGTGCACCATTACGTAATGCCGTCATTCTAACTTTTTGGTGTACAAGAGTGCACATCGCTTTTTAAACCAGTGCTGCCGTGGCAGACGCTGACAATGCACAGCGACGTGAGTTAGTCATTGTAGGGAGGATTTGTGATTGTGGACTAATCCAAGGAGGACTCAGACAAACACATCCGTGCAAAACGCAGTGGGCTGAATGTAAAAGCAGGCGTAACTGCAGAGAATGCTTCGCTAAGCTTCCGTTTCACTTTGTGGTTACACTTAGAGAATAACTAGATGCATAGCGCTGTGCACAAGAGAGCTGCGTGTAATTTCATTTTACAAGACAAGCCCGCATTATCTAAAGTTCAAACAGACAAAGGCAGATTCCCTGTGGAAGATCTTGATTTAAAACTTGTTGTAACACTACTGCTTTGAGTCTTTTCCCTGGTTTTAATAGAAAGACAGTTACAAGCAGCATGTCTTAAAGCCAAGCATGTGTGCCGACATATGCTAGGAGAATAAGTTGAGCTTTGTCCCAAAAGGATTGCCTGTGACGTGTTAAATGTGACACTACCTTTCACACAGTATGAAAGATGTGAAAACTATTTATATCAAGACAAGAAATAAACTGAAATGCACTTTTGAAAACAATATTAAGGAAAAGACACTGTAACTGTATGGTGGAATTCAGAACGCATATTTTTTGGGTCCCTTCCTACATAACCCTAAAAAAACAAAAAGGATTCTATGCATCTTTGTTTAATTCTTCTCCTACAATTTGTTTCGATGAGAAACTGAAGGAAAACGGTTTGACTCCAGATCAGTAACATACATTGTTTCCAGCCGGGCTTGGAGCTAACGCTGGGTTGGTGCACTGGGTGTGAGCTCAGATGGGGTCGGCAGCCAGTTTTCAACCAAAGGCGCTTTTGTGGTACTGTCGGGTTGAACGCTCACACCAGGCCTGGACAAAGAAGGTGGGAGGGGGTTGGAAGGGGGAATATGAGCGAGCAGCAGCTCTGCGAAGCAGTGAGGAGGGGGAGTGTGAGGCTGAGTGTGGTCAGTCATGCTTCCATAGAGGCTTTTGCAGTCGTCACACTTCCAGAAAACTCGTCTGGTTTCTCAACTGGAGACTGTCAGATGAAGGGAGGTCGCGAAGAAATTTGTGACTTTTATCTGATTCTGTGAATATGTGGAAGAATTTAGCGGCAGAAAATTAGAATTAATTCACAACTTAAGTGAAAACCAGTGACAAAGTGCTGCAGAAAACTTGGGATAAACTATTTTGACTTTGCAACACATGACCAACAATCAGTTGAAGTCTGGACCAATGAAAAATATTGTTATCTATTTTTTATTGGTATAATTCCGATTTTCTTCCTGTTTTTAAGGGATATTACTTAAACTAGTGGCTCTGTGATAGAATAAAGACATTATAAAAGCAGCTTTGTGTAACATTAAAATGTCTTATCGATTGTAAGACTCATAAAATCAAATTCTATTGGTACTGTCTTTCTTCCAGACAAACATCACAACACAGCATTTTTTTCTCCCCAAGCTCGTCATGTTTTCCTCATTTCATGGAGGTTGACTAAACCAGGTACTTTATGTACGAATGTAATCCCTAAACGGCACAGACTCAAACTGTAACGTTGTTTTCAGATTGGAGTGTAAATTTACTTACTTTAAAGATGTCCCAACTTTACCAATTAGTAATTTAAAAAACTAAGTGATGAATATAAATGTTTTGTCTTGTAATTTTCTAAACATCTAAAACTAAATTAATAAGGAAATTAATTTAATTTAGGCTAATTATATCAAATTTATGGTTCACAAATATTTTAATGTATGTTGGCCTTAATAAATCTTTGTGACTAACAAGAGCTGGGGGCTTCATACACTTTCTATACTTTTCACATAGCTTAAATTTTTTAGTTTAAGCCGTAATTTGTTAAAAATACAGTATTGAAATTGGGAACATATAGAACAGGCAAAGCTTTTTCCTACGTTGACATTTTTCTATCATCATGTTTGTGGTTCAAATAAGTTTCACAATAGAGGTTTTCGAAATGTCCTGAAACGTTTCTTGGTTTTTTTCACATGACATTCATCATCGCAGTTTATTTTTCTAGTTTTGCTGCAATTTTGTTCTAGAAAATATAGACTGAAAATTTGGGATCAAAGTAGTCATAGTTGATGTATGTGTCTGTTCCTAATTTCAAGTGAGAAAAAGTTTGAAAAATATTAGAAGAGTTGGGGACTATAAAACTTGACTGACTCAGACAAATGCAAATGAATTGAATGCACACACTTTTGCACTTCACACAATTGTTAGCCCAAATTTTGTAGCTGGCTCATGCTACGTTCATAACACAAACATTCAGTCAATTAAAATAGCAAAACTATTTTTTACACCTATTATTATGATCCCTTTAACTCGCTATCTTACTTCTTCTATATTTTATTCATATTTTTACTGTGGTGGTGGTTATCAATATTGCCCTCTACTGGTAAAATGTATACATTAATTTAATGTTGGTAATTTATTTTTTATTTTGCCACAAGTTGTGAATATTTGAAATCTAAAAGCTAGCACATTTGTATTTTTATGAGTGCTACAAGCAATATTCAAGTGCACTGGTAAGAAAAAAAATCTTAAAAAACTTAAAGTGATACTTGAGACCACATAAGTAGTTGTAATCAAATATTTGACCTTTTACACGCTGTGCTTTGCTGGGTATATATCAAACTTTACAAAAGTTATCAGGCTTTTTTACCCAAATAATTTAAAAATGGGATTGGTGACCTTTTCCAACTCCAGAACTGTCAACGTACAGTAAATTTGAATGTTCAGAAAAAATAAACAGATCTAGAAAAAGTTTTTTTTTTTTGTTCTTTTCAAAGATTTGTCATATACAATTTTAATAATAGTAAACACAATTAGGTAGCCAAGACATTGTATTGCAGCACTGACTGGCGCGTAGTAGGAAAAATATCATAACTTCTAAATACCACCAACATGGCTGACAAAGGATGATTACATCACCTCTTCATTCTCTGCGTTACTTCATCCAGCTGCATGCCTCTAGTTTATCTACTCTGGATTAGTGCAGGAGCTGCGAGGAGTGGAGGAGGAGGAGGGAGAACCATGTAAAAGATGTATGTAAACCCATTTCCAGACAAATGGGCCTGACTGCAAGGCAACGCGGAGAGGTGCCATAAGCGTCCAGCATGCATAATGCCCACATGAATCAAGGCGTGCAGGCTGCCACACAAGCTCGTGGATGAATAACACGTGTCAGCCACATCATCAACAACAGCATGCGACCCCAGTACTGAAACCATCGACTCTCAAGCTGCAAAAACAAAAGAAAATTCAACTGGCAGGGACGATTTAGTTAGTAGTTGTGAAGTACAAGTCACTTGAACTCTGTATGAGCCGGAAACATAAATAAATATGAGCACATTATAACGCAGATTGATGTAAATGAAAGAATGATTCTGTATTTTTATGTTTTACGAAACTTTGTACCTTTTTCCTACCAGATGCACCAAATCTTTTAGGGTGATTTCCTTTCAAGCAATGTATTACTAATAGTAGAAAGACCAATTCTTAAGCTTCAGATTAATCTTGGAGCTTTTAAAAGTACAGCACTACGCTCTACAAGTGGCAGTTTTAAACAACATAGGCTCACAGATCGCCTCACATGTGTTGCACGCATGCAGGCAGGCCTGCTTCACCCCGAGAGGCCTGGCTTCAAGTCAGGGCCCCAACAGCGACTCCGGCTGCCCCCAGAACCATGCGAGCAGCGACAGTATGCAAACAAACAAATGTGTTTGCTCGCTTTCAAGAGCTCCGCTGTGATGCAGCAGGCCCATCATTTACTGTGGATTGGGGGCTGAATCTGTGCAGCAACGTGGTGCCCATAAAGACCATCATGAATATCAAAAACAGCACATAAGGGGAAGTTACAGCCCTATTATTTTATTTGCATTACCTGGAACAGGCGGCCGATCGGCTGGCTGTATTTACTGCCTCATCAGCAGCCTGTAAACATTTGCTGATTTATTAGGCAGCCAGGCTTTGCCCCAACAACGCACATAATCACAGAGCAAACAGTGTTTTCTTCTTGCTCGGGGGTTCTGCAGGAGATTGACTGGACTTGGGTGACAGATGGAGGATCTTAAAGGATTTTGGGGGCGTTCAAATGCAGCAGTCAGTTCTATCAGTGAGGAATGAACTTGCAAAAACTGGATGCATTAAAGCTGAGCAAAACGTAAAAAACAAAAAGAAGAGAAAGAGGGTGACCCAAAGGTGCTCCGAGCTTCTGTTATCCAATTTTACTAGGATTTGCGGTGATTTGCGACCCCCCATCCCCCAAGGGAAATAAATGCTTTGATTAATGTAATCCTGGGTAGGAAGGTGCTACATTCCCCCTCCTTCCCTAAAGCCTTCTATCCTCTGGGACCGCCACTGTTTGACAAACAAAAAAAAAAAGAGATGCAACTAGATATTTGATTTTTAGATGTTTCTACTTCAATTATTAATGCCTCTGCTTAATGCCACTGAATCATTCTTGATTAAGATGGTGACACAAAACAATATTTTTTTTCTAAATAAACAATCAATAACTTCCTCTCAAGGTAATATTTGTTTTTAAATGTTACTTAAAAATACTTTAAGTGTTGTTATCTTCCATTTTTCTTTATTTCAATTTGTTGATTTTCAATCAAAAATCAATACCTAACACTCTGCAGGCTGCATTCAGAAAGAGCTCTGTCTGAAAACGCTCCTGTGGAGGAGAATATTCCATGTAAGTCTTTTTAATTAACGGTGTACATTATTGTTTTAAGTCTTCTGGGTTGATTTCTGCCTTTAAATCGACTGGACACGCTTCCCGAATGTGGGATTAGAGCTTGGACTGAGGGGAAGTAAATAAATTCTGATGCCCACAGGCAACTTTAGGAGTGCAATAATTAAAATGAAAAATGCATTTAATGCGGCTGCAGCTGTAAAGTTGTTCAAAAAATCTGCCTTTATGGTGCTAAATATTATAATAAAATTGTTTTTTTACTGACTTTGCTTATTTTCTTTATAAATCATATGAAAATGGAATCTGGCTTATTCTGCAAGAAAAAAGGGGACACAACCTGCATTCAGCTAGGCCAGGGCATGGTTGAAACTATCCTCACAAGCACGGAGTCTCAGAGGGAGTCTTAACGCGCAGGTGATGTCTAAATCTCACAATGCAGGCGTTTGAGCGTGGAGCAGCTGCTGGAAAACACTGAAAAGAGGCAAAGCAGAGGCGCGCACGCAGTGAGGGATGACATAAGAGCGCTGTCAAAGTGCTAAAGTGATCTTTTCAGCGAGGAGGAGCTCAGTTGGTGAATGGATTTCACTTTTTTTTGTTTGTAATTCTCCTTTGAGGAAGCGCGACACCTAGTGGCGGAAATGAATGGGTAGTTTTCGGGGTAAAAACGTTGAATTTTGACTCAGTCGTTAACTTTTTTTTTTTTTTTTTGGTGCTACTGATGCGTGATGCGCGCACTTTTTCCCCTCGTGCGCTAAGGCGCGCAGCTGAATGCGGCCAGTGTTCCCCGGCTTTTATGGCGCTCACCATGGATACGGAGTGCGGGGGCTTAGACACGCAGCGGCCGGGGAGGGAGCTCTTCTCGCGGGGGAGCGATCCGAACCACCGAGCGTCAACTTTAAAGAGAACTTCACCCGATCAATTTCTCTGAACCGATTTGATGCGTTCGCGGAGCCTCCGGGATTATCAACTTCTCTTTTAGTTTCACCTCTCCTGTTGAAAATGGCATCGTCTTCTGTCCGTGCAAAAGAGCGAATTTATCCATGCGCTGTTTATTTATGTCTAAATGAGTACATATATAAGAAATGATGCGCAAAGTTTCCCCCAAAAACGTGGGAAATACGGCTTCAATCAAAAAAAATGGAGGGAAGAGAACCAGCGAGGAAAGAATAAAGAATTACTCAGATGAACTGTTGACTCACCTCGTGTCCAAGAAAAGCAAGAAAATCTTCAATTCCTTCACACCGTCAATGTTATCTCCCCCTTTTTCCCCGCGACTCTCCGCTCCCTCAGATTTTCTTTCCTCTAACTGAGCAGGAGCTCTCCTCGGCTGCCGCTATTATTTTCACTAAAATATATGAAAATTTATGCAAATGAAAATCAGCACTAACTGTTCGTCTCTTGTTATACTTGGGGATGATTTTTTTCCCTCACCCCCCTTTTCTTTCTGTCTGTTTTTTCCTCCCTTTGCATACAAAATAAATGAACTCCCCCAGCGGGAAACTTGAGGACATTTCCCTTTTTTACAATAAGAAAATAGAGGAAAAAAACACAGAGGATGCAGAACTGGCTTTAACTGCACGTTTACCACTGCTTTTGCTTGCGTGCGCGCTTTAAGAGCAATTTATACAAATCCGTACTATATATTAATGAACAGGAAAGGGGGGGGGGTCCCAATGGATTTGGTCCCTGTCTATTAAATGTAAACAAACTCCACGAGGCTCCAAATCAGGTTTTGAAGAGGAAAAGTTTGGGAGATAAAAGGCCTCCCTCGCACCTTTTACATGACATGATCAATACTTTTTGCATTTTAACAATAGTTAAAAGCTTTTTTGTGAATTATATTTGACAAAAAAGAATTATATATTAAGTGTCTCTCCTATTTCATATAAAGCACAAGATATCTTGTTTCTATCATTTTTTTAAGTGTCTTTAAGCCGTTTTTTATCATAAAAACCTTGCCTGCTTGTCCTGGGCCATAGTTGTACATTATTTAACAACCTATCACACTTTTAAACAATGCTTAAGTTGTTTAAAAAATGGAATAGTCATCGTGAAATTCCTTAATTGCTGATGATATTTCTCCTAGTTTTATAAATGTACAAGTCACTTAATTGAAATACAAGTAATTGGATGTTTTATTTAGACAAATTTTTATGATTCTTATTGAAAGAATACACTATTTTGAAGAACAAAGGGTGTGCTTTCTTAGCTCTGTAGCAAGAAGGACAACCATTTACTAAAACATAAATTATTCCAAAGAAACCTCAACTGTAACTGTTCCTTATAGACAGCCAAGTAAGCTGCTGGATAATCGATATTTTGACAAAAGGCAGGAAAACGTTGTTCAAGTTGTACAGACAGATAATCCCCAAACTGGTATTTCATTTTAAAATCCAATAAATGCCACTTTTTTTGGAACAAGTTGTTTCATAAAGCTTTCAAAACAATGCAGAAAAAACTTGTATTGCTGGCAATCATAGCAGCAAAAGCTTTACATTTCTCAAAAGAAACCCAACTTTACAATAAAGATGAAGATGAATCCAATTATGACCTACAAGTCTAAATACATTCCTTAAACTATTGAAGTCATGATTGCATGCTTTCATTTTTAGTTATTTAGTGGAGGGAAGTTTGTTTTTTAACGCTACAAATCTAATATATTAAGTTCTGTTTGCGTTCAACTCTCTTTCTATGTTTACTATGGAGTCACCGTTTTGTTTGGATCGCAATTAAAAATCAGCCAATCGGAACAGCCGGAAGGAAGCGTCGACAGCGAGACCCGCCAATCACGCTGCGGGTAGCCAATCAGCGTGCACGGACAGAGGAGGGGCTTGGACGCCAGAGGAGGCGGGGCTACGGTGTGGGGAGAAGAGAGAGAGGAGGAGTGAGAGAGGCAGCGAATGAGAGCGGCGCTGGATCGTACTTGAACGGCAGTTTGCGGTTTGGCAGGTTTATATACATCAAAACAGAACAAAGAGACAGAGCTATAAAGGAGGAGAGGAGGAGAAAAGAATAAAGCGAGGGGAGAAATCTCTGCGAGTGAATTACAAAAGAAGCGAGGACGCTCTGCTAAATGTTTTTTCTCATCCCAAAGAGGACATAAATCGGGACTTTGTGGAGAATTTACTCTTTATTTTCCGCCTTGAAGTTTGTCTGGGACCTTTTCCTTTTTTTCAAATATATATATATATATTCGTTGTTTTTATTTTTTATTTTAATGTCCTTGCAAAAGTTTCCAATTGCTTTAAAAGAGCTTTATTTTTCCATTTTCTTTTTTTTACGCGACTTCTCATGGATGGACAGAATGTTGTAAACACGGATTTTATGCAACTTTCTCTTTTTTGAAGTCCATGGTGTTTGCCAAAAAAAGAAAGAGACTTTTAAAGTTTGAATAATTCATGAGATACAATTTTCCTGCTCGAAAGAAGTGACTGTAGAAGAAGAAAAAGAGGAGAAGGGGAAAAAAAGGGAGGGGGGTTATCTACAAATATATTCATAAGGGTTGACGGAATGGCCACCGCCGCGTCCAATCCTTATCTACCCAGCAATAGCATCTTATCGTCCGGCTCCATCGTGCACTCTGACTCCGGAGGTGGGGGCATGCAGCCGGGCAGCGCTGCGGTTACTTCTGGGTCCGGGGGCTACAGAGGAGACCCCTCGGTTAAGATGGTGCAGAGTGACTTTATGCAGGGGGCCATGGCAGCAAGCAACGGGGGACACATGCTGAGCCATGCCCACCAGTGGGTGACGTCGCTCCCGCACGCCGCGGCGGCGGCTGCTGCAGCCGCGGTCGCTGCAGCCGAAGCCGGCTCGCCCTGGTCGACGAGCCCCGTGGGGATGACGGGCAGCCCGCAGCAGCAGGACGTGAAAAACCCCGCCAGAGACGATCTGCACACGGGCACCGCTCTGCACCACAGGCCGCCTCATTTAGCGCCCCATCACACTCACGCCGGCACGTGGGGGAGCACCACCGCGGCGCACATCAACTCCATCTCCGGCGGGCAGCAGCAGCAGCAGTCGCTTATCTACTCCCAGCCCGGGGGGTTCACTGTGAACGGCATGCTGAGTCCAGGCGGGCAGACCTTGGTGCACCCGGGACTGGTGAGGGGCGACACCCCGGATCTGGAACACGGCAGCCACCACCATCACCATCACCACCAGCACCCACACCACCAGCACCACGGTGGGGTCAACAGCCACGACCCCCACTCGGACGACGACACGCCGACCTCGGATGACCTGGAACAGTTCGCTAAGCAGTTTAAGCAGCGGCGGATCAAGTTGGGCTTCACGCAGGCGGACGTGGGCCTGGCGCTGGGCACCCTGTACGGGAACGTTTTCTCTCAGACCACCATCTGCAGGTTTGAGGCGCTGCAGCTGAGCTTCAAGAACATGTGCAAACTTAAGCCTCTGCTGAACAAGTGGCTGGAGGAGGCCGACTCCTCCACGGGGAGTCCCACGAGCATCGACAAGATCGCAGCGCAAGGGAGGAAGCGCAAAAAGCGCACGTCCATCGAGGTGAGCGTGAAGGGGGCTCTGGAGAGCCACTTCCTGAAATGCCCCAAACCTTCCGCGCAGGAGATCAGCACGCTGGCGGACAACCTGCAGCTGGAGAAGGAGGTGGTCAGAGTGTGGTTTTGCAATAGGAGACAGAAGGAAAAGCGGATGACGCCTCCAGGAGTGGCGCAGACGCCGGAGGATGTGTACTCTCAGGTCGGCAATGTGAGTGCAGAAACACCGCCCCCCTCCATGGACTGCAAACGAATGTTCAGTGAAACATAGAAAACAACAGAATATTTTAACTTAAACAGACTATCGCCATGAAACAATTTTTTTGATACTGTGATTATGAGACTGCAAAAGTGTTATCTATTTTTCACCAGAAAATTAAACAAAAAAGCAAAGCCTTCCCCTTCTTTTTTCAGTTTTTCCTCTTTTCCCTCCCTCCATTCTGAAAAAAACACACCTTCTTCCAGGCCCTGATTGTCTTAACCTAAAAGGTTCCTTCTGCTTTTTTCTTTCAGGGGCATTTTTTAGTAGATTACTTAAAAGATGCAAGTGAAGCGAGCGACCAGAGGGTGACAACCACAAGTTCATTCCACCAGGTGATTCTGGCGCATTGAGACACACCAAGGAGGAAGTATTTCTTTTGATTCTTCTTTCACCACCCCCCGTTTACCTACTTTACCTTTTTTCTTACATTTTTTTTAAAATCCTCCTCTAATATGAGACAAACTGCAACATCCACGACGCTTCCATCTTTTCCCCCCCGAAATTTTCCCCACAAAGACGCGCAGAGGATTAGAGATTTGTCATCTCAACCCCCCCCCTTTTTCTCCCCATTATTTCTCATTGAGAAAAAAAGGACCACAGGACTGTCTGTCCCCACGCCTGATCTCAAAGATCAGTCCCTTCTCTTTTTTTCCCTCTCGTTTTTTTGATTATTTAACGGACTCCATGGATGGATTCTTCCTTTTCTTATCCCCAAACCTCCAAAAGACGTTTGTAAAAGACTTCAGCTGCACTTATTTGAGGAAAAACAAACTGAAAAAGAACAAAAAAAAATCTGTGGCCAAGTGTGACTGAGTGGGTGCTGTGGATATTCTATCAATGCTGCCCTTTGTAAGCAGTATTCTTTGGTAGGTTTTAATAAACACACAAGAAAAAACAGACAAAAAAATCATAATAATCTTCTGTAAAGCCGGCAATATAGATCACTAGATCAGCTGCTGATCTGTGTTTATTTACTTTTTTTCATCAAAGTGTTTTAATATTTTATTGGGAATACACATGAATTATTCCAGGTAATTTATTTGTGTAAGAAGCCCCCCTCCCCCTTATTTTCTGTTTTTATTTTTTTATTTTCTATTTTTCTGTCTATTTTAATTTTTTTTTCTAAGGAGCACAAATCACCACGATGACCGATGTTCTAGGGTTTATATTTTGATGTGATCACCTGATTGTAATTTAATTTCAGTAGTGGTTCCGTATACGAGCTGATTGAGACACAATAAATTTGCTAGAATGAACTGCTCTCTTTGTTGTTCTGGGGACTTGTTTTCTTGTGTTATTTTATTGTTTTTGGAAATAAAATTGTAAAAAAAAAATAGAGCTGTTTGTTGACATGCGCAAAAAGGATGAGTAAAATTTTTGAGCTTTAAACGTGCACAATAATATCGTTTTAGGGCCTGATGTGGGTATTTTTGTTTTGTTTTCGTTTTTCTTTTCAAAAATTATGTGCATGAAAAAAGGGAGAGAGTGCTGCAAACTTTCTGCTTTCTTTTAATTTTTTTCTTCTTTTCTTTTCTTTCCCGACATGCTCGCCAATTCAGCAAAACCCACTAAACGTGTCCTCCCGCTGCAGGATTTGAATTTCGCGGATGATTTCCCATACTCGTTGCTTAGCAACTGCATTCAATGATATTGTGGGCATCATTTTTCTTTGTCTTTGTTTAAAAGTGTACTAAAGTGCACTAAAACTTTAAAATTTCAAAATGTGGTTCTCTTAGATGTATTAGTGAAAAATTTAAAAAAGCCAAGCATTTGCTTTCAATTGACACCTGAGCAGACGCTTATTATGCATGCAGGTCTTGTGCTGCTGTAAGAAAAGAAAAAAAGGCAAAATTTGACTGCTGTGAAAATCCACAGAGAAAAAAACACGATTTTCCTTGCTGCAGTCCCACAGCAAATCCCCAACAATTGTGTCCTGGCTCCCTGCATAAATATGTGTGTATATTAAAGGCCCGTGTGTATTTAAAGACCAAATCCACAAGATGCTAGGAAAGGTTTCCCCAAAGGTGACACAAAAACAGAGTTTCAAATCTCATAATGGGTTTTGATCTGCCTATTCTCCCACAGCTTTGCCTATTTTCATGGAGCTTCTTCGTTTTGGCAGCGGCTGCAGGTCCGCGCGCACGCGCCCTGCCCGCGCGGCGCACTTGTTCTCTGCTCTCGCGAACTCGCACGTGCCGTTACCCATACAAGCTAGCACAGCAACAACAAAAAGTTTATACATTTGATGTATTTCTGTTGTAATAAAAAAAGAGAGACAAAAAAAAAACAACAACAACTGACTGGTAGAAAAGTGGTAAATTAAACGCACAAGAGAAGGCCTCCATTTAACCTTTCGAATAAAAAAGCAGTCCTACTTTTTGTGAGCTAATAACATTTTCACATTTTTTGGATTGGTTGGTGTTCTTGATTTTGATGGCTGATTAGGTTCATTCAAACAAACTTACGTTGTCAATATTGTAAAGCGGATTTTAACATACTCAAGAGACATATATAATATCATATGTTTAAAGATTGGAGCTCATTTTAAAGTTGTGCTATTCCGCTGTCTTTTTGGCGTCCACGTGTCTGTGGAAATATGGATTTATTCTGAACTGTTCTCATCAGGGAGTCTTCCTTCTCCAATTCCACGAGGATTCACAGCGTTAGGAAGCAGCTTATGTTAATTTTCACACGATTTGTGTCAAAGTAGGGAGGAAAAAACATTTTTTGCGTTTAAATAAAATTTAAAAAATCAGTTTAAGTTTGTTTTTAAATAAAAACAACGGACTTTTTAATTAAGTCTTAATTAAATTAAATTATTATGCTAGATAATTGATTTAATTATTCTAGTTATCAAATTTATATATTTTTAAAAAATTAATGATTTGGATATGCAGCTGCAATAATTTTTCTGATAAAATAATATGTATTTTTTTATTTTAGTGGGCCAAGAAGGTCAGTTTAGAACCATTGAATATTTTAAAAAATGACCTGAAAAAATATCCGCTTTGTTCCTAGTATGAACACAAGTTGTGTAGGTCTATTTTTAATTTTATTATTAACAGGAATAATAATTTTAAATTGCGGATCAGATTTAAACAATATTGGGTTTTTTTTCTGTCGACAGCGAAACATGGGACGCAGTCAAACAAAAGCAGCGGATTGTCTTAGGCCTTCAAAATGTTAAAAGAACGCTAAGGCAGGAGGAAGAAGAACAGGCGACAGGGAGCAAAGGACGTCTTCAATATGACGCGACTCTCGGGGTTTCCTCCATAAATCGTCAAGGTCACGGTTCTGCGAGTGCGCCGCGAGGCAGTGGAGCAGAGGACACCCCCCACCCCCCTCCGCGCGCGCGCTTATCAAGTTTGATGTTATTCTTCTGCCCCAAACAAACCTTTTTATTCAATTTCATTTTGCAACGACTCGGATTTTATTGATTTTCAAAAAGACTTTTGAAAATCAATGAAATCCCCCAAAGTTTTTTCAAAAATGTTGACCTTTTTTTATCAACAAGCGTTTAAATTCCTTTTAATTCCATAAAATAACCTGAACATTTTCATATTTTTTTAAATGCCCTAAAATGTGTTTTATCTCATTGAAGCATGAGTTGAAAGAAATGTTGTTTTTGTGAGCAACTTTGTTTGGAAACATGAGCAACTTAAACAAATAGTAAATAAATCAAATTTACAAATATATTTTACAACAGCACTTCCTCGATCATTTTATTGGCGTTCTGTTACAGTGAAGCACATTTGATAATTTGAACACATTTTGGCATTATTTAAAATTCAGCCGGTCCTGTGAAGCTTTTCCCGGCCTTTTAGCGCCACCCAGCGGTGGCTAAAGTCAGCCCATGAACTCCCCTGTCATGAAAAACCTCAAGAATCACCAGCTCGACTCACAGTTTGACACGGAAAACTGACGGGTTAAGAAGTTTCTAAGGCGCATTAGTGTCAGAGTTTAACAGGAAATGTCACCAGCAGATGAAAATTATATTAATTATTTTCTTTTGTGTTAACTATATCCACACAAAAAAGCAAGAGTTCAAATATAATTTCAGTAGTTGTTTTTGGAAAGAAATGTGTTTGCTGATCTGTGAATCATTTCACATTTTTTTCTCTACCTATTATCAATCCAATGTTTTAAATTGTCAGCATCATAAGCATTTAGTTGTTTTTTTTTCAGCAAAATTTTTGATTTTTATTTAACTTTGTTTTGATCCCTAATTAAAGTTTCATGTTACATTTTGCGATTTCTCTCAGCAATTATAGCATCGTTCGATTTTTTGGCTTTTGTGAACTTATTTCTCTTTTTATTTTGATTTTAACATCCAAGTGTAGCATCTGTACAATTAGTATTGGCTTAAATTGCTTTTATTAGTTTAATATCTTTTTTCAACTTATTAAGTTTTTGTTTTAGCTTCCCAGTTAACTTGAGAAGACTTTGAATTATTGCACTTTGTCAGTTTTCTCACACTTTCCTCATCGGATTTAGTATTTCAGAATTTCACTTTTGAAAATTTAGAATAAACCTGTCAGTGTTCATATCTGTTTTATTGTTTTGATTTTTTATCTTTGGTTTTTCCCACTTCATCAAAACCTTACACAATGTTGTAAAAATGTAATAGTCAATGATTTAGTAGGCCTATTTTTTCAGAATTCAAAAAAGTAATTTAACCCTTTTTGTTTGTTTTATTGTTAGTAATTCCCTTTAAACATGAGCTGGTTAAATTAGTTGCTATAAGAAAGCAGGGATATGTAGCTGAACATCTAAAATGATGTGACTAAACCATATGTCTCACTTTAAGTGTTTACTTCAACCCCCCATGTGATGTCCTGCAAAAATCCAACTTTTGTTGGATCCAAAATCCAACAAAAACAGGACAACAAAATGCACACACACAAAACATATGGATGGACAGCCAGACAGATGAACAAATAGACAGATAAACGTGGAAAAAAAGGCACTGATCAGGGCACAAACCAATGTCCTGCTTGTGCTGGTTCCAAGCCCAGTAAATGCAGAGGGTATTGTCAGGAAGAGAATTTAACAAAAAACTTTATAGAAATATCAAATAAATCAAAGGACAAGATAGATATGTGGAAAGATGAATTGAGATGATGATGCCATGGTTTTTAGGGGATTTGACACCCCAAACTCTTAGCACATCTGAACCCCATAGTGGAACTGGCTTGGAGTCCGGCTGTTTAAAAAAGCTTTGAGAACTGCGGGTACACCAACTATCGATGCTTGTCTTGGCTCTGAGAGAGAGAGAGATTCGGGAGTTGCCAAGAAATGACTCACTCAAAAAAAGGTTTCCAGAAGTTTCTGCTTCTGAGCAAATATCACCAACGTTCACTTCTGTCTGCAGAGATAAATGGAGAGGTAAATAATGACTTTTATTTTTCAAATTGTGAACAGGAAAACCTGCCTGCACATTCAGCTTGTACGACAGTGACGGATGTCCTCAGCAGACAGATCGATGGCCGGGGAAAGAGATGAGGGGTCGTCCGTCCTCAAGGGTCCAACAGTGGCATCTCCCAGCGCAGCTCACCGGACGGTCGGCAGACGTCCCAGCAGGCCTTTGGTTCTGGCAGCAGTTTCCAAGGTGACAGCATGTCAGCTCGGCCCCACAGCGCCAGGGTGAGCGGGAGAGGTGAGGCGAGGTGAGGGGGTGGGGGGCAGCCAGAAGCTTGATGCATCACCAGCTCTGATGGGTTTGTCAATACCGCTTAGATCCAGAGGGAGCCAGGCTCGCCGTGACACACGCTGGGCCGCTTCAGAGACTGCACACACACACACGTCCACACAAAACCGTCCAGGTGCCCACATTTATGTGCAATCTGCATTTTTTAACACTGCTTCAACTTGCATTCATTTGCTGCACAGAGCAAACTGCAGGTCTTTGTCCAAAACTTACAGAGCACACGGTAACACATGCATTACTTCCTGATATATACACAAAAACAATGAAGTCACACAAAAGAAATTCCACATTTAGGCTAACATTTGGCAAATGCAAACATTTACATGTTTCAGCATAGCTCATAGTTCCAGACATTACAACCCCAAATCCATACATTAAGTTTTTGTTTCATTGTTTGCTTTGTTTCATTAAGACTTAAAATATATTACTAGAAGGTGATTTAGTTATTGGTGTTTTTTGTGTAAAACACAAATGTTAAATTCATTACAGTAATACTTCAAAGTTTTCCTGTGAGGACTCTTGCTCTATGCACATTTGACATTTTTATGGTCTGTTATTTGTAGAACTTCTATTGCAAATAAATCAAAACCAAACTGTGGTGTAATATTCTCAGCAAACAATCTTTTCAAATTTTACATACTCAATCCATAAACCAAATTCATAAATCAGTTTTTAGTTATGCCATGAGCTCTATACTTTGAATTTTAACAAATGTGTTGTACTCATTAATTGACTAAATAACTATTAATTTTAATTATGCTGCAATTCTTCAGCTAAATAAACATATAAGATGTTATTCAACTCAAAATATATGGCAATTGGTTAGCATTTACAGCACTTGTACTGTTTTAACATGATACATTTTGTCTTTCCAACAGGTTAAGCAAACACCTGCTAGCTTAGAACCGTGCTTCTCTTTTGTTCCCCAACTTTTGCCATTGGTTCATTATTTTTCTTATCATTTTTCTAGTTTTGATACTTTTTCCAATTACACCACTCACACTAAGTTTCACTTCACATATTTTCGGGATATCCCGAAAATCTTCCACCTTGTTTTGTGTTTTCTGCATAATGCCTTACAGTGTATACAGCGTCCCTTACTTAGAGGGGCCAAAATCTGAAACTTATAAGAGAAAAACCTTTTAATGTGGCATCAATTTCAAAATTTTGTCACTATAAAAAGCTGATTTTGTGCATAGAATTTGTTAGTGTGTGAGAGTGGTGCGAATGCGACAACTGCAATTTACTATGACACTCTTATTTTGCATTGTTGACTGCTCCACCCCCTTTCTATCTCCCCCATCTAAACCCCATATACCCCATCTCAAACATCCCACTCTCTCTCCATCTTCTTTTTTCTTTCATCCGGTCCAACAACAAACATGATTGTTATAAATAAAGCTTACCCTCAAATACAAAAAGAGTTTATACAAATATACACTTAGTTTGTCTGAAGATTAATAACCACCTATTGTAACAGTAAAACCTATCCAACACAAGAGACCTTCAGCTCTTATCTGTTTGCTCAACTGCTGGGCAGGACAAGTAAGAAAAAGAAAAGCAGATTTTGCTAGTAAGTCATTCCAAGTTCGTTATTCAAACAGCAATGAACACACAACATCGCTTACGCAACAAATGAGCTGCACACCATCATGCACCTTTTGGTTGGTAGTAGGGAGTTAGATGTTGTCCATTAACTTGATGCATCTCAAACTGTCATCACCAGACTTGCATCATGACACAGAACTATTGGCAGAGTTTGAAATAGACCCAGTAGGGAAGCCTTCAAAGTGACAGACCTCAACCATGACCAGGACTAAAGGACCTATGCACACAGACGTCGTTTTGCAAATGCCATACATCTGTAGGGCCGTTTATGACGGTTTCCAGACAAACCATCCGTAACCGTCTCCACCACTTTGGCTTTAAGGCAGAACAACCATTGCAGGTGACCACAAGACCAGGAAACCTGGACAATGCAGTAATGGTCCACCGTCCTGTTCAATGATCAGTGTAGAGTCACTTTGCACGGAATGGTCATCAGCATTGCTAGAGAAGGGGAGCTGACCGACGCAGAGGTCAACCTGGTCAACAGGGTTTGCTTTGGTGGTAGAGGTGTAACAGTCGGGGCAGGCATCACCAGTCAATTTGGTTATTGTAGATGGCCTAATCACTGGACATTCTTACCTCAGAGACATCATAGAACCTATCATCATCCCCCAATTCCAACAGTACACCTTCAACATTCTGTTAATGAATGACAGTGCCACAGTTTGACTTCAGGATGGCAGAGTGCCTCTACAGTATGAACATCAATGTCCCCTGGGCTGAATCTATAGATAATGTCTGGGACCAGCTGAAGAAGAGACTAGACTAGGGTGGTAGGCGGTGGTAGGTGACCAGGCAGAACTTAGTGTAGCACTTATGCAAGAGTGGAACGCATTGCCTTAGAACAATATTGTGAAGTTAGTAAAGAACATGTGACGTCACTGTCTACTTATCTTCTTTCTCTTTCGGCTTTTCCCATCAGGGGGCGCCACAGCGAAACAAGCTCTCGCAAGCTTAACTTGGCAATGTTTTATGACGGATGCCCTTCCTGACGCAACCCTCTCAATTTATCCGGGCTTGGGACCGGCACAGAGAAGGGAAAAGGGACTAGCCCGGAGTCGAACTCTGGTTTCACGGAAGGCGGAAGGCGCCGCAAACCACCACGAGCTAAACTGGCTCCTTGATGTAATTAGTATCAAACAAAAAAAAAGTAGGTGTTTTTTCATTAAAAGGGAACTTTTACATAATTTATCTTGCAGTTTTTGTTAATAAAATGCCAACCATCTCTGATGCATTCTACATTTCTTACATAAATGTAAAATGGTTAATCATAGCCAAGGTTTAAATCATCACAATTAAATGTCTTAAGGAAAGAAAAAGGTTTTTCTTTGTTCCTTGCAAATCATCTAAATTTATTTTGGTAGGTCAGTAAAAGATACTGCAGACTATTTGGGATCTTAACCCCTTCATGTCATGTGTTGCTTATTTTGCAATGTACCATTTCGTCCATGACTCCACTTCATTTAACGTCCCATTGAATAGAAAAAACACAGAAGAACATTATTATATAGCTTGAAATAAATTCAAATATATATATTAATATAAATGCACGACAGAGTTAACCCTTGTACTATCCTATGGCACCACCCTAACATTGACGTGTTATCCCTACCATGACAAAGGTGGATAAAGGTGAAGAGGATTTCATGTAATCCATGGACACCAGTGAAGATCACAAATCATTGAAGAGAAAAGCTTCAGCGCACTGTCTTGTGGGGTCTAGATGACCCAACTCCCAATGTCAAAGTGCCTAGGATAGCACAAGGGTTACATTATGATGTTATGTTTAGGAAAGTGTTGTGATTATTTCACATTGAAGCATATTTGCTATTGTTTTATATGTAAAATAGGGTTTGGGTACAGTATTACTTTTTACATACGCTGCCATTTTGGATTATCCCTGACAATTCAAACTGGAAATACAATCTTAAAATCCTGTTTGAATTTGAATCTACAACTTGGGCAGATCTTTTCCAAACAATTAGTACTAAACATAACTACTTTTGCAGTTTTAGTGGCCTATTTTTGTGGTGAACAATGGACTCTGCTGCCATAAGCACAAACTGTTGGCTCTTTTACAAAAACTAATAATGTGTTTTTTATGCACAGAAAAACAATTCTCTGAACCAAATTTGTAACTGCAGTAAATGCATAAATCTCAAACAAAACAAATTTGCTCTTTATTCATGCTTATATCATAATTTCCTAAGACAAAACAACTATTTTTTAGTTACCTCATAACCTCCTACAAAAAAGGATTAACATCCCTCAGAAAGAGTGTCTTAGTGTCATACTTGGCTAGCAAAATCTACATCTTAAACGTCTTTTACTCAATAAAGCTGTTCACAAAACTGTTTCTTAAATTTGATGTTGGCATGCATTAGAAAACTGTTTGTATGATACCCTGTTTGTTCTATAGTCCAAAAGATACTTAGCTTTAGCCATTTTTTAGGAAAAGGAAACATCTACCGTATTTTCCGGACTATAAGTCGCTGCAGAGTATAAGTCGCACCAGCCCAAAAATGCATTATAAAGTAGAAAAAACACAGATAAGTCACACTGGACTATAAGTCGCATTTTGACGGGAAATTTATTTGACAAAATCTGAGACCAAGATATAATAACTTGCACAACCTCATATGACACAATCATAGCAGACTGTTTATCTCATAATTTCACAGTAATTCTTTCTCATACTTATTTATTTATTCCTTTCATGAAGCATCATTGGCCAACTAATACTCTGTTTTCATCCTGTATTTGTAGAAACAGTTGTCATTTTTATTGCATTTCTGAATCTATGAAATCATTGGAAAATAGAATATTATGTTTTTAGTCTTCAAGATCTTACTGTAAAAAAAGGTTTGCTCATTCTCTGAGTCACTTAACATACTCTTAACACTTAACATACCTCATACATCAAATTGACCCAGGAACATTATATCTGTTCCTCACAAATGAACATAACAGGAGTGTATTTATTTCAATTTATTTCTAATATAAGTCGCTGCGGAGTATAGTCCGGAAAATACGGTAATTGATTAAGGTAGCATTGTACAAACCAGTGTACATGGGAGAAAATGTCAGAGACTGGAATAACTCTGCAATCTTTACAGTGTCATTTTCCTCTTTCACACACTTGTTTTAGGAGTTTTCGCTTCTTTTTGTCATCTGAATACCCCAGGGTGGGTCGTCAAGGTGTCAACTTGTATGCAGTGAAAGATCAAAAAGTTCCCTTTAAATCATGAAGTGTACACAGTTCTGCGGATGGATGCAGGGTGAAGTGCATAAATACGAAAGCACGCTCGGGCCATTGCATTCTGTGTCACATTAACCAAAAAGACATGCTGGATTTGGAAAAGCAGCATCGGTCCCGCTCGGATTAGACGAGCTGGCGGTGTAACCATTTCCAGGGTGTTGATTTAATACATCACCAATAACGGGCCTCAGGTATTTCTAGGTTAGACATTAGAAACCCAAAACGAAATCACTTGCTAATTCGTACATTTTCACCTCTCTAAAAGCTTGGGCTTGTATGTGAGTAGGAAGGAGAGGTTTACAGCTAATCTGGTGCTGCCATCTTTGTGTAGAGAGGGGTCGCGAGCACAGAAGCTCAGGATTCCTCACATATCCAATCTGACCAATCCTCTTAGTGAGAGACAGTTGAGCTCTCCCTTCCATAGAGAAATCTCTTTTCATATGTCTAATGTCAAAAGCCTGAGGAGGGTGAGAAGAGGTAAAAATATTGCTCAACGGGGCTTGTTTGCAGCTGCTGCACAGTTGTTTTGCATGTCTTGCAGAATGTACAAGTCTTGATCTGAAACGCGGATTCTTCCTGCACTCAAAAGCAATGGCGTCTGCTGCTGTTTAAAAGCTTTGCTCGCTGAAATAAAAGTAATTAATTGGTGTTATACACCAAGGACATAATTATCTGTTTCAGTAACTGGCATATATTTAATTACCAGTAATTGTACCCTGAGCCTTGTTCAAAAGTGTTGCATACCACACGGTTCTGATATATTATATACTAATCCTGCACTTGATACTCAGTCAATTAGGAAATGTGTGTCAAAGAGCAATCATGTAAACTGTATTGTGGAGTATACACACTCACACATCCGTCTTTCAGCCTATGCAAGCCTTTATCTGTGTCCTCACACACACACTCACACCCACACAATCACACACACATACACACACACACACACACACATCCGCCTTTCAACCTATGCGAGCCTACATCTGTGTCCTCACATACACACATATTTTCCACTGCTCTTAACTTCCCTCCTCTGGGGTACAAATCCCTACCTATCCCTTTCCTTCCCGAGGTGTTAATGCCTGGCAGATTGGAGGAAAGTAATTTGAGATCATTTTGCAACAAAGGCTGCGGATACTGATTAACACAGAGGTTGCTCTCTCGCCGAATGACGCTGTCCCATTTAGGAGAGCTAAATTTACTCCCCTGTGCCTTGAGGGGGATGTTTGGGGCAAGAGACTGCATAGGGGCTCTTGAACATGAGAACAGGGTTTAATAAGTAAACAAGAGAAGCAGAGAACAGCCCAGACAAGCCCCCTGTACGAGCTACTAGCTGATTAGCCCTGCCGATTGTACCTTGTAATTGCAGTGTCCTGACCCCCTCCAGGCAAATATTAGATTTTTGTGGTTTAACCTTTCCAGTCGTCAGAGCAGGCTAAATTGCCCAACCAGATGTGAAGGAGCCCAGCAGTAGCAGGGAAGGAAGAAATGAAGCCTCCCAGATTGAACCTTTTTCAATGTTGTCTCAATTTCCTTTGGTCCCTCATACTGATTTCTCACAGCAGTTTCCATCTCAGAGAACTAATCCACTTGTGCTGATGTCTAGTTGCAGGACAAATCATTGTAAATCAATGCAGTCACAGTCATTAGCAGAGCACAAATCAGTCCTACTGTCTTTAAAACCTCCTGATTTCGGTTAAAGAGTGGAACAAGTAAGAACTTTTTAAAAGTTGTGCGTGCAAAAGCAGTTTGCATGTTGAAGAAATATTACATTTCTGTCTGTAGAGGCATCATGCGAAATCCTGACAAAGATTACCATCACTACAACTGCTGTTCCCAATTCTCTGTAAAAATGTGATTGTTGCCTCAGATGGATGGAGTTGATTTCACCAAAAAAAAAAAAAAAAGAAATCACTAAAAACTATAAATCCACTCTTATTAGCAACAGCTGTGCCCTGATTTGCAACCTCTCTTCCAAACCTGAAGGTGTCAGTGGAGCCTGAGCCTAAAGTCGAGACAAATCAAAAACAAGAAAAGCTCAAGTTGCGGTTTGCAATGTAACTCTTTAATTTACAGTGTTACATGTGGTGCAACCTCAGAGCTTGATTAAAGCAAGGAAAGGGTGTTGAGGCGCCTTTGAGCCTCTTCCCATGGGTGGCTAATGTTTTCACACATTCACTAAAACCATTATAAACACTTTAGGATAAGATGGAATGTCGATTTTGGAGGAGCGAAAGGCAGCGGAAGTTTTTTTCGGTCACCCCCATTCATTTTCAAAGATCTCGTATTTCTGCTATTTCGTCTAATCTTGGATCTAAAATATCTTCCTCTCCAACAGGCCAACATCTGCCCCCATAGGTCTTTCACATAATAGTTTCCTTCCTTCCTTATGGCCTATCACCTGAAAGAAAGACCTTCATGGGAAAAACGAAGGATAGTAGTCATCTTTCAGTCCAAGCAATAGTACCCTATCAGCTTGAGAAGAAATTCAATACTGCCTCCTGCTCGCCATCTGAGTGGACAGAAAGGAAGTAAATTCAAAGTGGTTCCATGTGAGAGAAGTCTGGGAAAAGAACTGGATTAAGATCCTTAGAAATTCATGGCACTGAATCAAACCATCTTACATGGACTGCAATTTTGATAATGGGTGATGAACGTGTATCAGTTGGGTTTTTTGTCAATAAAACTCAACATTCACAAGCCCCATTAATTCATTCAATTTTAAACTCTCTTGAAATATTTGGAAAATACGTTTAATCCATGGAGGGATGATACATTATTGAATATGCGTCCATTTATTGAAGATTATGCCTTAAAGAATTATCAAATAAACCTCAGTTAGGAAATATAGGACAATCCTGATACTTTTACATGGTTTATTTTGTTTTATTTGTTTCTAAATAAATGTTTTCTTTGATTTTAAGTATGTTTTAGTCTTTTCTTTAAGGCAACACTTGTTTGATATATTTTATAACAAGAAAATTCACAAAGTTTTACCTATGTAGCCCGGTCTTAAAAGAAGAAAAAACAGTTGTTCATTTAAATAGTATTTGTTATAAAAAATATCTATATTTGTTTAAGTTCTCTTTAGATAAACAGTTAAGTTATCTATGTAAAGTTAAACTGTTGGCAAGGAATTTATCTAAAGTATTATCAGTGTTTTATTATTTGTTTTATTATTTTTTTTAAGTTACTGTGAGTGTATAAAGTGTGCTCAATGTGTAGGCTAACCTAATTGGATGTCAGATTGTCTATCAACGGATTCTGTGAGTGTTATTGGTTGGTTTTTGGATTTTAATCCAATCACAACATTAGAGGGCGGGACAATTGTAAAAAGTGTGTGCGTGTCGAACAGGCTACGTACAGAAGCTGGAAGCGTGGTTCAAGTTTCGGCTTGATTTATATTCTCTGACGGTGGTGGATGCAGAGTTCGCCAAAGGAGTTCAGAGCATATGAAATGCTGCTGAAGGTAAAGCAGTTGACAACATTTGTGTATGTAATTGCGCTGAGTTTTTACGAAGCACATGTTGTATGAGAGGAATGTTATATGTGACTAGCATGTAACTTGTTAGCAGCGGTTATTCTGTGACCCAACGTTACGGTAAAAAAAGTAAACGGTGCTAATGTTGTAAAGTATAACAGTTATTAAACACACTCAAACTGAGAGTTTGTGTGAGGATATTAATGAGGCATTTATGTGCATTGACTGAGGAGCAGGACCAGGACGCGCTCTTGGGGTATTCCTGTGGGCATCAGACGGAGATCCAGAAAGTTCCCGCTGGGACCCGGGTTGTGTTCAGTCAACATTGAACAAGAGTCCAGTTCCAGTTTGGGTCAAGTTCCTTTCCCTCACTCATTTCCAAGTCAATACACCAGAATCCGCACTGACTGAACCAGGAGGTTGTGAGTACAAAAAAAAAAAACACTGCACGTGCTTATTTTGTTTTGCTTTCTAAGTGAAGCGGTCAATACGTTTTAGACCTCAACGCTCCCGAGCGACGACACAGGCCTGCAACGGGTATTTTGTTTATTTAAAAAGGGACATTTTTTGAGTTTATAAGTGTCTTTATTTTCCCATTTTCTTGTGGATTTGTGAACTATGATTCATACTTTGTTTTGATTTTTGTATTTGTTTTAATAACTAAATTTTCAGTTTATTTAAACGACACTTCTTGTCTGGAGTTTTTGAAGGTGTTTTTCTTGAAGCTTGGAGACGGTAAACGTGGAAAAGTTTTAAGTTATTAGATTTGAAGTATGTTTGGAAATTATTTAATTTTGACAATAATCAACTACAAAACACTTAAAAGTTAAAGGGATTTGTGACGGCACCGAACCATAAAAATCACACCCAGGGCCCCGCCCATAGTATTACAGTATTTGAGTTTTACCGTTTAGTTTATTACATGGGACGGGCGCTACACCTATATGAATACATATATTTACTTGCAGCACATTTATTCCATGATCTTTGTAGTGGAGGTTTCACCCCTCCACTAATTTCCTACATTAATTTCTTATAATGGACGCCTCATCGGCATTGTCCCTTACTTAAACCATAGGGCTGGATGAATACTCAATTCTGATTGGCTGCAGGATGTCAATTCTTAAAAATTTATCTTTAGCAATAAAGAAATGGGCAACAACGAGCAGAATGACAAAACAAACATGTGTACCTGACCATACCCTTTCATAAAATTACACACGATAAAGAAGTTTGTTAAGCCCATAAAAAAATCCTTTTAATTACATTTGATACCATGGTCCGGGTAAATACTGGATTCTGATAGGCTATGGGTGGGGATTAAAAAGTGATTATCCACATTAATAATGTGATAAAAAAAAGAAGTTCCAGTCACATATCTTAAATGTTCTATATCACTGTGTCGGCTTCTTTAAAACAAACTTTTGCATCATCATCTGGACAAAAACAAGAGGTGAACTTTCTCTCTGAACTGATGCTTTATTTAACCCATTATGACAATCTGAACAGAAAAAATAACCAGAATAAAGAACTTAAAACTGATTGAACTTTTTTTTTTGTAAGTGACAATGGTATAAGCGGGATAATTCCCTTCCAAGTGTGCATTATCAGAAATTAACGCACTTTGCTTAAGCAACCACTTAAGCAATTAACTTAATGTTAATTTGTTTAAATTAAACTTAATAATAACTATTTGTTTTAAAAGGCTGCTAGAAGTTGAAGCTGGGGTAACTATGGTGCTCCGGGGTTCTGTCCTCTTTTCTCTTCTACCTCTACCCTTCCTCTCCTCTATTCTTGATCATCATTTATCATTTAGTTCTCCATGCCTCTGTCTGGTACAGTGCAATTCATGTATTGTCCCTCTTTTCCTCTCCCCTCCTGGGGAGTGGGAGTGCTTCCAGACTCCAGTTGGCTCATACGTGCTCCTGTTCCTGACCGTTTACCTCGCCTTTGCTCCCGCTCCTACACCTGGCTGTGGATCCTGCCTCTGGCTCATCTCTGCTCTGTACCTGACCGAGAACCTCGTCTCTGCTCCTGCTTCTACACCTGGCTGTGGTTCCTGTCTCCGGCTCAAATCGCGCCTTTGACTGTCCCCCAACCACAGCTGGATGAAGCTCGTCTGCTGGACTTTATATATGTAGTTGTAGATTTAGATAAGTTAATTCTTCTCTAAGAGTTCTGGTAAAGCGCCTGTCCGTCCTGGGGGAGGATCCCTCCTTCATGTGGGCACCCCTGAAGTTTCTTCGTTTTTTCAGGGAATCTGTTTTTTTTTGCGAGTTTTTCCTTACCGCGAAGGGGGGTCTAAGGGCAGGGATGCCACTATAGCTTAGTCAGTTTGTTAGTTCATTTTAGTATTTTCCTATTGAACTCTTTGTATTCGTGATCCTTTTCAGTTCATGTTTTACTTCGAAGCCCATCGAGACGACTGTTGTTATGATTTTGGGCTATATAAATAAAATTGAATTGATTTGAATTGAATTGAACCGCCCTCTGGTGTGTGTTAATTTCTTATAATGCGCACTTCGTCGGCCATCATCCCTTACATAATTAACGCTACATTGCACCAGCAAGCAGTACTGGCTGTGGCTCATAACTGATTTGATGCTAGTGCATGCAGGTGGTTGAATCAAATTGCACAGCAAATGCATGCCATAAAGAAAGTGACAATTCATATGTAATTTTCCAAATACTTCCGGCCAGTGCTGAATCTTTTTCTTGGCTGCACGGACCCAGAGGAAGGGTTAAGTTTAAGATTATGGGTTACAGGTAGGGTTAAACCAGTGTTTTTCAACCAGTGTGCCGCGGCACACTAGTGTGCCATGGGAGATGGTCAAGTGTGCCGTGGGAAATTGCCCTCATTCACTGATCTAAAAACATTTCCCATCTCCAGGATTTCAGCTCTCTGTTCATCCAAACAGGCCCTGATAAAACACTGAGGAGTTAGGAATATAAAAGATCGTAAAATACTTTTTCTTTGCGTTTATTTTATTTTATTAAAGAGATTTTGATAAGAATGACTGTACCGCGATTCAGCTGCACCTTCGGCTGTATTTTGGAAACGTCCCGTCCCTTTAACTGTCTCCACCAATCATTCTTGGGGGGCTTAATCACATGTCATCAGTCTGACCAATCAGAAGTGGTTAAAGTCTTCACTTCCTTGTCCTGATTTAGCTCGTAAAGTCGCTCAGTTCTAACAAAAATACCAGTGTAGCTTTCCACAGAGTCTGGTGTCAGACCGTGGAACAAGTGAACAAAACAATGCTCCGAAAAGCGATCTCCGGCCGTTTTATGCACTACATCTCCCATGATGCATTGGGTTGTGAGAGTGACAGCGCACAAGGAGATCTGTTGTTAAACGTCTTGAAACCAACGAACACACATCAAACTTTTTTTAAATCTTCTAACTTAACTTTTATTGCATCTTTTAGATAAAAACAGCTGCAGTTTCCAGCTTTTTCTGCAACAATTATCTCAAAAATGCATGTGAGATTTGTGGAGGGGCTGTAGATCAATACAGACTATAAGTTTCTCCTTTTATTTTATTTTCTTGGATGCTGGTGTGCCGCGGGATTTTTTTTAAGGTTAAAGCGTGCCGTGGCTCAAAAAAGGTTGAAAAACACTGGGTTAAACCATCAAATGGTTCCTGAGAGCGGCTGTTTCTGCAGTTCACCGCTCCTCCAGGGGATGGATGGATCAAATGGCGAGAACACATTTCACGCACCTAGGAGCATGACAGCTAAGCCAGGTCTAGAATTCAAGACTCGGGCAGTGTGAGTGGGGCATGCGCTCTCAGGCTGTTCTGACATCACAGTAATTCAAGAAGAGCATCTTTACAAAAGTGTTTTAAAAGGAAAAATACTCAGAAATACAAAAATGAAATGATTTCTTTCTACATTTGGTCTCCTTCATAAGACATATACCACATGTTCATGTCAAAAACTCATAAAACATTATTTTCATCGTAGGGAGTCTTTAAAATCAAAATATGAGAGATGTAAAATATAAGAGTTTAGTGGCAAGAAAATAGTCTGTTTTAAAACATAGACATTTTTATTTGACTGTTAAAACATGTATTTTTCGATTTTTGCTGTTGCGTTCTTGTTTTTTTCTGTCTTTTTTGTCTTCTTCTAAACACTTCTTGGTTGTTTTTTGCACGTAAATTTTCCTCAAAGTCTGGTCTATACATAACATTTACTATTGAATTGTGTCTCTCTGTTGGTTGATCTTTCTTTTATTGTTATTCTGTGCTCTTCTACCTGTTTATCTACGTGAACCTCCACTCTGTTCAGCTAGCTGCCTCTCCCCTGAGGAGTCACTGATGAGGAGGAAGAGGCAGTCTAATATCTGAAGACATCTATGGCCCAATCTGTTGCATGCTCCATTCATTTCACGCGCTGCCAGGAGTGCTTTGTAATTATCCTGATATTGATGAAGGCTGATTCCAGGAGGTAATCGCTGGCAGTTCTGCTGTTTTTACGCATTTCAGCAGAATGTCTTTATCTATTAGCAGCTGCATATTAATTTCCACTCAATGACCATGCTTGTTGGTGATTCACAAATCTGTGCTAGGTGTGTAAAAACAGAGTGAGCCATCCCTAACAACACTGAACCATTGTACATGACTTAGTATACCTCACAAAAAGATTGCTGAAGCTGTTTGAGCCTTATTTAGTGTAACTCATGCAGCCTTCAGCCTGTCACTTCAAAGTAAGACTTTAAAGTACTATTTGAATAGAAAAAAAACGTCAAAATATCAAACTGCAAAGTAGATATACATTTGCTTGAAAAAGATTGAAATGAAAAGAAGCAACTCGAAAATGAGATTGAGACCAGGATAGTAGAAAGGAAATAAGTTTAGGAAGAGCAGTAGAAACAAGTTTTTCACATAGACAAATTAAGAATGAAAGATACTGTGATGTAATGAATTATTTTATGATTTGATTTAATATCTTTAGCCAAGAATTCAACAAGTGTGACTGAGAGATAAATACCTGGGTACTGAACAGTGCAATAGAAGCTTTCCAACATACATTATACCACACTGTATGGTCACATGTCTTTACAAAATTTAAAGTGTTTTTCCGCACATTGGACTCTAAAGATGGCTTGATAATTTTATGCTGCACTTGGCAGTTTTTATGTTATAGTAAAATAAACCTACCATGCCTCAATCCAAATGGTATTTTCCAAAATCAATATGATTATTGCCTTATTTCATTTTGAAAGAATTTTTTTATGGTATTGGTTAATTAATTTGATTCTACCTCCGAGAAATTGATCTGATTTGATCATAGGAATAGAAATTGATTTATCAATTCATCCAGTGGTCCTAACCAACGGGGCAGTGGACCACCATGGGCCACTTGGTACTGGGCAAAAAAACATGCATACACTAACTTGGATTATTACCATTTTATTACGTAACCCGTAATCCATTTTGTTTATTTTCTGATACTGAAGGAAGTTTTATTTTTAAATACTAGTGAATTCGGTTCTGCAGATCTGTCTGTCTCGATGCATCACATGACTGCTCGGTTCGCTAAGTTAACTTTTAACTTGTAAAAGTTAAAAGCCTTGTAAAAGGGAGATTACTTTAGCACAGAAAATGTTCCTGTGTTAAAAAATACACAATGAATTAGGATTTATGTAAAAGCAAAGTAAACAAATGTTTTTGCTCTGAAAGTGAATCTGAGCCTGGGTTGAGTTCTCAATGCTGTAATGGCATTCTATGGAATTCTTTATGTAAGGGTTAATGGCCGACGAAGTGTGCGTCATTACTTTTTAACGCACGCTGTGGAAGCCTGAACCGTCCGAGAGCGAAGTGCGTTAAAAAGTAATAACGCACACTTCGAAGGCCATTAACCCGCTTATACCATGGTCACTTACAAAAGCAATATATATTAACCAGTTTTTAGTCCTTAATTCTTGTTTTTTTTCCGATTTGGATCGCTTTTCTCACAAAAAGGGGACTATGTGTTACGTGATGCGGCGCATCACGTAACACATAGTCCGCATTACGCAGCACCACCGCTGCAGTGAAGATTCAGCGATATATAAATGGTGATTGTCCCAATGGTTTGAATAAAGCATCAGTTCAGGGAGAAAGTTCACCTCTTACCGCTTCTTTTTGTCCAAATGATGAAGCAAATGGTTGTTTTAAAGAAGCCGGCGCAGTGATACAAAACATTTAAGCTAGGTGACCGGAACTTATTTTTTCACCGTGCGGTTATCAGGTTTTAATGCACACCCAGCAGCCAATCACAATCGAGTATTCACCCGGACCATGGTATAATGAATTTTAACAAATCAGTAACAACTTGCCTTCAGAAGGCCACAATTTGCCTTCAGCAAACCCTCATCATCTGCAAAAAATCTACTAATGGTTTCAATTTTTTTCAAACTAAATATCTTGTATTAGCATTTTAATGCGAAAAATAGTTTTTGTGACACCGGAAGCTGAAAATGTTAAATGTCATCTTCGGCCAACTTTGGACCCATACTTGAATTATTTTTTTTTACATTAAATCGGTCCGTGGCCTGAAAATGTTTGGAGACCACTGGATTAATCAATACTACCTTGCTATGATTTAAAACATAGTAGAAAAAATACATAATTTAAATAATAACAATGTTTCGTCAAGAAACTTATGAGCCTTGGGATGTAAGATTGAAAGTTCCTGTGCTTGGAGAATAGAATTATGTTTCAGCTAGAGAAAGTGTAATTTATCTGAACACGAGCATGCTGAAAGTGGTTTAAAAAAGACCCAAAAGTGTAGTAGAAGTCTTGCTGTTTTACCTTTATTTCATGTGAAATTTTCTTTTTTTTGTTTTGTTGGTATGTTTATTTAAAACAACCCCCAATGAGTCCTGATTGGCTGTAGAGTACTGTCAATCAATCTCCTCCATCCCCATGTCTCCTTCACAAGAAAAGGTGGTCAGTTTGCCAAATTATATAAATTGTCAGTCCTGAGCAGATTTTTATTTTCATTCTATGAGAATTGACTGTCTTTTTTTTGAAGATTTGAACTTTAAGAGTTTATACACAAGAGGAAAATGTGAAATACAAAAATGTAAAAATGTGTTTGACAAAAGTGTAGAAAGTGTAGTGAGAGGTTTTACAGCCTTACATCATAAAATGCTACTTTGCGGATTTCACCCTTGGGAAAGTCTACTCCAGTGATAAAATTTAGTATAGTGACCACTATACTAAATTTCCTGAACAACTTGTAAGACAGGTAAAATATATTGGAACAGACGGACGGACGGACGGACGGACGGGATAGATAGATACTTTAGATCTAAAATTGTAAAAGGGTTTAAAGCAAAATTAAAAGTTAAATAATGCTAAAATACAAGGTTTTATTTTGAGAAATGTGAAAAAAAGTTAAATATGTTTAAGCATGCTAAATTATTGACTAAAAGTGTAAGAATTATTGGATCATACTTGATCACATGCTAGTATAGGGCTAAAAATCAGAAAGAAGCTGCGTTTCCTTTAAACGTTTTATGTTTCCCTTAAACTACGGTAAGTTTTATTTCCATGTCACACAAACTGTTTTCAGTCTATTTCAGTGCAAAGGTTACTTGAAGGAAATATTCATGGTCATAATACAAACAAGGTGATTAAAAGTTGTTGTTCAGTGACCCGAAGAACATTTTGATGCCCCACCACAAAGCTCCTAATTTTATATAGTTTCTGAAATGTATTGTCATGTCTTCTACATCCACCACAGCAAAACACTAAGGGAATATAAATATGTTTCAGATTGTAAATGGGCTTTGGCAAAGTGGACCTTTGAGCCCCTGTGTTTGTGGAGCAACTATAATGGATTCTTTAGAGCCATGAACGGTTTATAGGCATGACTGCCACGTTTCAGCACGTTGGGCTTATCCCTACACATGGTGCTAAGGATATTAGGGAATCAGCGTAAAGCAGCATGGAAATGATGACTTGAGCAAAGCCTCAACTCGCTGGTATTATAAGATTCAATTCTCCAGCACTCCATCCTTGGGAGAGAGGGGGAAATGCTTGGCAGAGCTCCAGAGTGTGATATCCTCTGTTATTTTGCGCTCCGTCACTGTTTAAGGCACACAATTAGAAGCATGTCTCTCAATCGGAGGAGGTCTTTGTCATCTATTTTTGTGCTTAGTTTCAATAGAGACATTTTCCAAAATATCTGACATTTCTTGAGGTTTTGTAAGAAATTCTTCAGTCGAAATATCACTGGGATGCTGAATAAAAGCTATTTTCCATTTTATGAACAGCTTAGGTATTATAATCTAGTTATTAGGGGTAAAGTCAGTTATTTTTTAAACAGT
Source organism: Oryzias sinensis (assembly GCA_037389245.1). Lineage (NCBI taxonomy): Eukaryota > Metazoa > Chordata > Actinopteri > Beloniformes > Adrianichthyidae > Oryzias > Oryzias sinensis. The sequence goes on from CM074510.1 coordinate 15,258,435, forward strand.
AATCTATTGCTTTGGACCATTTATTTGTGTTAGGAAATGATGTCAAGATGGACAGACAAGGATTTGCTCATATCAATTCCTGATGAACATTAAGGCTTTAAAAACCCAATTTTGCAACGCTTTTAGGCTTATCGTCTTGCAGTGATTAAGTCATTACTTTGAAAGGGTATAGACCCGGTGCCTTTCCAAAGTATTTTTACAAAATTATAAAAATAATAAAAAAAACTATTTTGTTGGTGAGAATAATACTGCTCTTTGTAGTAAATGTTCAAATGTTGTGAGAATTGTTGGGACCTAAGTGTAGTCTTTTTCTCTGCTGACTCCAAAAGTGTTAAGGCTAAACTTGAAAAAAACTTCTAATGAAAAAGAAAGATTAGTCATTACCATTGCTAGCAGGAGAAAGACAAATTATTTGATGTTAGTCTTGAATTTTCTCTTTTTGTACAAAATTGTTTAGGATTGTATAAAACTGGTTAGTTGATTCATTTTTTTTCTCGATCAATAATTGACATTGAGTGATTTATTAAAAGGAAAGAAGATTACTGCCCAATCTTGCAAAGAAATAAGTTTATTTCAATGTTTGTACACAGAAGCCTTCATGGCAAACTTGAGCGCAAGTGCACTGCAATAAATTTACTTTTTAGCAAGTTTAGATCTAGTGCAAGGGAACTTTTAAAAATTGTTTTATCGTTTCTTTCTTTCCCTCACAAAATTGATGTGTGAAGGACTCACTCATCACTCACTGACTTACAATAAGGAGAGAACATGTTGTCATGGATGCCTTTTTGTGTTCTACCAGAAAGCCTCTTTAATTGTGTTTTGTGGTTGTTTATGGTAATGTTTGTGGACATATATCATTAGCATCATGTGTGTAAATAAAGACCAAAGCAGATTGAAACCAAGATTAGATTCCAAGTCCCCAGAACACAATTTAAAGAGACTGAGACAAAAACTGTTGCGAAGACAGATTAGGCCAAGTGAGACAGAGACAAAGATGACATTGTGACTAAAGCCTACACTATTTTTGTCTTACCAAGACTGGCCAAGAAAAGCTTTACACCATGACCCTTCAGGGTAAGTGGAGACTGGGACCAAGACTATCCAAGTTACTGGGCCAAGAAAGCCAAACAAAGTATGTAGTTACACTAAAAATGGAACTCAGCTTGACCCTTTAGTATCACAGCTTGGTATGAGAGGTTGAAATAGCATTCACACCTACCAGGTGTAGGTAGGTAGGTGTGAATGCTATTTCAACCTTGCTAGTAACACTCTTGCCTTCAGAACTGCCTTAATCCTTCGTGATTCGATTCAACAAAGTACTGGAAATATTCCTCAGAGAGTTTGGTCTATTTTGAAGTGAAAGCATCACGTAGTTGCTGCAGACTTGTCAGATACACATCCATGATGTGAATCTCCTGTTCCACCACATTCCAAAAGCGCTGTATTGGATTGATATCCGGTGTCAGTGGAGGCCATTTCAGTACAATAAACTTGTCATGTTCAAGAAACCAGTCTGAGAGGATTCCAGCTTTATGAAATGGTATGTTATCCTTCTGGAAGTAGTCATTGGAAGTTGGATACACTGTGGTCATAAAGGGATGGAAACTGTCTGCAACAATATTCAGGTATGCTGTGGCATTGTAACAATGCCTAATTGGTACTAAGGGGCCCAAAGTGTGCCAAGAAATTATCCCCCACACATTACACCACCACCAGCAGCCATTAACAGTTGATACAAGGCAGTATGGATCCATGCGGTCATGTTGCCAAATTCTGACTTTACCATCCAAATAAGGCAACAGAAATTGAGACACATTAGACCAGTAAACTTATTTCCAATCTTCTATTGTCCAATTTGGACCTATTTTAATTGTAGCCTCAGTTTCCTGTTCTTAGCAGAAGGGGTCTCACTCAATGTGGTCTTCTTCTGCAGTAGCCCATCTGCCTCAAATTTTGACGTGTTGTGCATGCACAACAAAAGTGGCTGGGTAACTTAGTTGGTAAGGTGAAGGATTGCCACGCAGGAATCCAGGGATCACTTCTCGGGCAAGCAATGGGGCAATTACCATATTAATTGCCCTGACAATTAACATCACCCCTTGAGCAAGACCCTTAACGCTACTGATTACCCCTTGAGCAAGACCCTTAATGCTACTGCCTTTCTGTGAATGTGCATGAATGATCCTGGTGATGGTCAGAGGGGCACTAGGCACGAATCTTTACGAACCATTCTCTGAAAACCCGTCGAGATGGTTGTACATGAAAATCCCAGTAGATCTGCAATTTCTGAAATACTCCCAGCCTGTTTGGCACCAACAACCATGCCACGTTCAAAGTCACTTAAATCACCTTTCTTCGTCATTCTGATGCTTGGTTTGAACTATAGCAGATCTTCTTGACCATGTTGATATGCCTAAATGCATTGAGTTGCTGCCATGTGATTGGCTGATTAGAAATTTCCATTTACGAGGAGTTGGACAGGTGTGCCTAAAACAGTGGCCAGTTAGTGTAGTTTTCCGAGCTTTGCTGTATGGGTACCAACCAAATTCTATACCAGGCTAGATTAGAACAGACTTTATAGTTGGTGCCCACTTCAAGAGGAAGACGAATTGGGACAGTGTGAGACAGGTTAGCCCAATGCATGAATGATAAAGAAAAGTTCCAGAAATGGCTTTGATCATACTAATTTACAATTACTCCAAAAATATCCACAAAAGCCAAGTGGACAAACCTGTTTCCACCTCAAAAATAAAACTTTATAATCCAGAACTGAGTTTCTACACAAATATATTGACATAAACAAGAAGACTATCATGTCACAAAGAGCTGGGATCTGACAAGTCCATACACTTAAATTAAAAATAACAAAAGTTATTATAATTGTTTTAAGTCAACTGGAATAACTCAACAATGTTTAGTGCTGAGTTACAGCCAAGTATGAAAACAGAAAACCAATCTACAAAATACCTTCCGTCTCAGGAGTTTCAAAGCTAAGTCAACACTTTCACAGCCTGTTTGTTTCCCATTAACAGGGGCTGCATACTTATTAACAAAGTCACATAGATAAATGCTCCATTTGCAGGGTTTACCTGAGTCCACTCTGAGCTCGCAGAACAAACATCTCCACCCAGTCCACCCACGGTGGCTCTCTTGCCTCAGCAAAGCGATGATTTATGTGCCACCTCTCACCCCCCACTGTGAATTAGAGACCACAGGTCGAAACTATTTTTCTTGGCGAGCAGGAGCACGCTTGTGGCAAAAAAATGGGGCAAACACTGTTTATCATCTGCCTGACGACAGCCCTCCTCGGAGCAAATTAAGCACGTGGCCGTATCGACTGGCACGGGCCGGGAGTCAGTGCCCCTTCACTTTGATTAATCTCTATGTGTTCCTGTTCTAACTCTATCAAAGTAATCTAAGTGAAGACGCACTGCATTGATCTGTAAACACAACATACTACTGTACCCAAAGCACAAACCCAGAACAGAAAAGACCATAGTTTACCCTTTGTTCTCTGTAAAAAGCATGCATCTTCACCAAACTGCTGCCTGTGAGCTGCCTGTGATTTGGTACAACAAAAATGTCCTAAAAGGCCAACAGGGCTTCTGAGAGTTCAAACATACAATTTTTACATGTACATCATGAAAACTAATTATCCTAAGTTTGATTAGTTACTGTATGAATGTATAACTGATGATTATATTGCTTTTGTGTATTATTTCTACTTAATTGCTTGAAATAAACGATTTCAAATCAAATTCGAATCAAAATCAAATCAAAACCCCACTCCAATGAAAATCGACTTTTGATGTTTTTAACATGTTATTGTAAAATTTTTCTCATGATGGAGGACATACATAAAGAAAATTATATAGAAGCTCCCTTGCCGCTCCAGTCTGATGCATCTACTTACAGAGAGATCCATGTAGGTTTTTGTTTTCCTTGTCTGAGCTGGGATATGCCTCAAAACTGTGCGACTGGTTAGCTCCAATTTTGTTTACCATTTTTGTTGCTGGCATATCATGCAGAATTTTCTCATCTTAAATAGTCACATTTGCACTTTAAAAACAACAACTAGATTTTAAACATTTCTGATTTACAGCTACACTGATTCATGACTTAAGTAAAGCTATGAAGAGAAATATTTCCAAAGGTCTTTTGAAAAAAAAAGCCAATATTCCAAAGATGTTTTCATATATATTTTGAATAGGTGTGAATCTTGTTAAAATTATGTAACCTGATCCACAAATCCAAAGAAGGACAATTAAAAATGTTTTGAAATATTTCAATCAAAGAAAAAGAAAAAATACATAACTGGGCCCCTTAAAGAGGTCAACAAAATTAACCCATTTAACCAAACTTTAACATAACCAACTAAACAAACCAAGTAACAAAAGTAAACAGATATAAAAATAAGACACAGTGGCGGAACAGCGGCTGATCAGACCATTTTGCAAACACAGAGGAAACCCGAAACATTTAATCAAAGATGAGAACAGACAAAACTAAACACAAGTATTTTAGCAAATAGAAAAAAGCAGACAAATATAAATAACAATAATACATGATAACCCCAGAAAAGCAAAGATAAATAAGACTATTTTAAAAAACTTAATATTTTTCCCCCTAAAGTTTCACAAGTGGCATAATCGCCTTGGTGCTGAATGTAAAGCCTGTGTTTAGCTAAAACTCACTGCACTCCAGAGGCAAAGCCCAGCCAAATCTGCAGCAATCAGTACTGGTCACTCAAAATAAATGACACGAATTAACACAATACTGTATATTATATTATATAGTATATAATATGTTGATCTCTACTTAAGAGAGGAAAAATCAGCTCATGGTTGCTGTTTTCAGTACAATGATGGGGACATTTTATGCCTGTTTAAATAAGGTTTTCTCACCACAGAGTTGTAGTAAATGGTAAATATTAATCTTTAAAACTACCTACAGATTTATGAAAATATCATTGACAAATTATAGAACCCAACATGATTGAAAGAAATAAAATTAAAAAAGACTTCATGCAGGCTCAAAATTAACCCACAATAACCATCACAGCTCATTTATCGTTTATGAACTAATTATACAATAAAACCTTAGTGTTACAGCAGGCACATGATTTATAATTTGCTAAGGGTTACCACCAATGTAACAAGTGAAGGTATAGCAAAGGATTTAGAATAAAATAAAAGTGTAAAACACAAACAATGATGGCAGTTGCAACATTAAGGGCTACTTCAGTTTTCATCATCGACCACAAAAATAAAGTTTTGCTGGTTGACGACATTGTGGCAAATGTATTTGGCCATTTCACAAAAAAATTAACAAAAAAATGCTGAATTTTATATACCTGTATTAAAATGATTATTATTGCCATTTTTATTTACAGTAATGTTACATGTATATTATGTTTAGTTATTTGAAAAAAAATTAATCTTTTTTAAACACTTAGACCTGTTTTGCATAAAAAGAATGCCAAATACGGAATCAGCTTTTTGTTCATTTTTTTAAATAATTGTTATCAGCAAATTTATTGAGTAAAAACTAAATCTGATTAATTACAAATTTAGAAAGCATAAGCTCTAGAGTCATGTTTTTTTAAACATTTTTTTAAATGAGCTGTTCAGGCAAAGATGTTCATGTGACTGTGAGCGTGACTCTCGACCACCTGCTGCTCAGCGATCTAACAGAGAAATCTGTGGGTGAACAGCTTGTGTGGCTGTGAAATGAACTGCAGACCTCCTGCAGAAAACTAGTCTTTTTTTGTTGTTCCATCCTGCAAAGTTGGGCTGAGGTGGCAGCTTGTGTTAATACTAAAAAAAAAAATCCTCACAAAATGTTGGGCGAATCCATCTCTGAACCAACTGCACCACATATGCAAAACAGTCTGTTGCTAAAGTGTTTGGCAGACATTCACGGAGCGTTTTTGTTTCATTTCTGATCTGAGTCTTCTGCTTTAAAATCCTTTGGCGTTAAGTTTACTGTATTTTACATGAGAGGCAGATGGTGCTCACATGGAGGCTGCATAATACAGACAGAAAATCGGCACAACAACAATATTTCTGCAGAGTCATTGTGATTTCCAACACATCTGCTTGTTTCCACAAACAACAATTTATGTATATTTTCAGATGGTAAGTGTTTTAAGATTAGTTATGTCTTTTTCTAATCATCAGCCAAAATATATGCACGCCCCTTTCAGTCTTTACAGTTTCACCAGTGGCTGGTTTTAATTTACACCCTTAACAGAGCAGCCTGAGAAATAATTTTAATATGCTGGGAGTTTTTCGGCTGCAGCATGTGGCCTTCACATTTGAAGAGTTTTTAAAAACTATTTAAGGAATATGCATGTTTCCTTATTTGGCAGATTTGCGGTCATCTGTCAGACTAATCCATGCATTCTTAAGTATGCATGGATTAGCTTTTTTTTCTTCAAGGTTTACAAGAAAAGATTTTATACTTGTGGTTTTTTTTTCACTTTCACTTTAGATGAAACATTTCAGCTCTGCATATGTTTCATTTTTAAATTACCTTTATAATAATTCACTTTATTTACGACACCGATGCGGTCCATAAAAGGAGACAGACAGAACGTACAAAAAAAAGAAAAGAACTATAAACCTACATATATTATTGAATTTATTTTTTTGAAAGTAACTTCATCTCAAATTTAAAAGGCCTATACCATGCCATTCAAAAACATTTTAGAGTAAACAATATCCATGTATATGATAGTATATTCATTCATTCATTGAATGAATGAATGATGAATGAATGATAGTATATTACCTTTGGCACAAAAAATAACTTTTTTTTAAATTAAATATTAGTTATTGTTCTGAGTTCATTTCCAACCAGGAAGTAAGACGCCTCTATCTGTGAGCCACTAGCTTTCACTCCTTGTCGGTTCCGCCCATTACATAATGTCAACTTTTTCATTTTTTTCTGAGACACTGAAAGCAAAAACATTTTCCTTTTATATGCACAATATGCACATTCATCTTTGCTAAAGTTGGGATGTTTGTTTGTTTTTGTAGGTAAAACGCAGAGAGGCTGCCGAGGCTGACTATAGGTTGAAGTTATAAAAAGGGCAACACCCAAACGGAGCAAAAGACGGTGCCTCAGACATCAAGGCGTCTTACTTCCAGATTGGAAAAAAACTCAGGAAAAGAACTAATATTTAATAAAAAAATGCGTCTTTTTTGTGCCAATATACTATCGTGTACATGGACATTGTTTACTATAAAAGGCTTAAGAATAGCATGGCATAGGCCTTTTAAAATGTACTTGATCGGAAAAATGTAAAACATAGCCCACAAAATGTATTAAGTTACCTAATAAATGAAATAGTATGTCATTTTTAATTACTGTATTACACATAGCACTGAAACAAAAAATACATATTGTATTTTAACTATTCAATTTATTTTTGTAAAGTCCATATTTTTTAATTATTTTGTTTTTCAAAATAATAACACTTGTGCATAATTTTGAATAAAGCTTCATGAAATTTGTTTGGTATTGAATACGTATTAGGATTTATCCAAATCTTTGTCTAATGCTAATGATTAAAGTCATTCCAGTAAGACACAACACATGGAACAGACATTGATTTTTTTTTAAATATATTTGTTGCTGTAGTTGTCATTTTAAAAAAACAGATTTTATGATGGATTGTTAAAAGAGACACGTAGTGAAAAAGGGGGCCTATGCACTTTTAATGAGCATTATCATGCCTGACGGAACGGTATCAAATATTGTGCCATATTATTTTGGTGTGACTGCAATCTGAAAAGTGTTTAGGAATTCAGAATAAGACATTATTTGCCATTTTTCTTAAAAAGTTTAATTATTAAGATATTTGTTTTTACCCTTTTGTTAAAAAAAAGTGATTTATTTTTTATATAAAATGTCTCTATTGCTCCATAGGATACATTTATGAGGTGAGAAATTGTGTATCGATTAGAGACCATGCTAACAGAACCTGAATATGGAATTGTGACCATTGGTTTAGTTTAGTTTTTTTAATAATTTGGAAAAAATGTAAGTGAGTTTTAGTGAATTGATCTTTACAGATCAGATGCTTCCCTTTTGAATCTGGATGTTAGCGATGCTGTGCTCATTACATAATTTAACAGGGTATAAGCCATATTCTCCTGAGAACCGAGGAAAAAGGTGTACAATTTCTGTTTTTGTGTGATTTTCTAACTATTAAAATAAAAAACACCGTAAAAAATTTTTTTAATGTTTTTTTATTTTAATTTCCCAACATGTCCACTGTAGAGGACAACAGGACGATATTTCTGTGAAAATAGATGTCAATTTGAAAAATCAGATCTTTAGAGTCATATTCACCCAAAAAACATTCAATTTTGTTCAAACACGATAAAATTCGGCATCACTCTTTTGTTACTTGTTGGACCATCTGCTATAGAGGAAGATCGACCGAAAGCTTTGTTTATGGCTCAGCTCTCTCCTCACCACAACGGACCGGTACATCAACCGCATAACTACGGACGCCGCTCCGATCCGCCTGTCAATCTCATGCTCTTGTCTTCCCCTAGTCATGGACAAGACTCCAAGATATTTAAACTTCTTCACCTGGGGCAGGGACACTCCACCCACCAAGAGAGGGCAAACTACTTTTCTTCGGTCAAGAACCATGGCCTCAGATTTAGCGGTGCTGACCCTCATCCCAGCCGCTTCACACTCGGCCACAAACCACCCTAATGCACGCTGGAGGTCCCAGCTTGATGAAGCCAACAGGACAAAGTCATCTGCAAAGAGCAGAGATGAAACCCTGTGGTCCCGAAACCAGACCCCCTCCGGCCCCTGCCTGTGCCCTAGAAATTCTGTCCATAAAAACTATGAACAGAACCGGTGATAAAGAGCATCCTACCAGAGTCCAACATGCACCGGGAACAGGTCTGACTTACTGCCGGCTATGCGAACCAAGCTCTTGCTCCGGTCATGCAGAGACCGGACAGCCCTCAGTAAGGCTCCCCGGACCATACTCCCAGAGCACCCTCCACAGACGTGGTCGAACGCCTTCTGCAAATCCACAAAACACATCTGCACTGGATGAGCGAACTCCCACATTCCCTCCAGCACCCTAAAGATGGTGTAGAGCTGGTCCACTGTTCCACGACCAGTACGGAAACCGAACTGTTGTTCCTGAATCTCATCCTCGTCCCTTTTATTATCCGAAAGCTCCAAATCTGAATCTCCCTCAACTATCTGGTATAGAATCCTCTTTGCTTCACTTTTTTCTCCTAAAACAATGTGCAGCCATTTAATACATTGAAATGGTCCTGGTGTCCACTACAGTTGACATTCATTACACACCTGCTGTTTTAAAACAGAAAACATGAAACTTTTGTCAGATGTAAATATACTGTTCCTAACATGTTTATGACCAAGAATATATATAATTATCATGGGGGAAAAAAGGAATATATACAGAATATTTGACTTAACTTTCACCTTTCCATAAAATGAGGTAAATGGTATGGCAGCCATCTTGGTAGATGTAAAACTTAAAGTTCCCAGCATGCAAACTCATCACATGACACATCACTGGAAAGCCCAGGATGTCTTCTACAGAGTAGAGTAGGATTTGGAAAGGTATCTCTTAATTCCTTAGAAATATACAGGTTAAAAAAATGTCCGTTATAGAGGAAATAACTGACTGGGCCGGGTCTCAGGAGGATATACTTTGGAAAGTTGTTCAAAATTATGTAAATGTGGGAGGTTGGACTTCCGTCGTGACGTCAGTACCGGCAGCAAACATGGCGGCGGCCCGTGTTTGTTCAGTTGTACCGGTTCTGTTAAAATGTGGAAATTACAGCTTCAGCGTGAATGTGGCGACTGCGAAGTTAAGCAAACAGGTTAAGTTGGTTTTTGTTTTTCTAATGAATGCCCGGTTATTGTCTTTATTTCACTGCCGTTGTTGTGTTTAAGAGAAAAACATGGCTGTCCTTGGGTCAGTTAGCATTTCCCTGTTGTTAGCCCAGACTAGAATAATACTTTTTCACCTTAAACCAGTCAGTTGCCTGGTTGGTTCAAACATAGTATTGGAGTTCTGTGCTGTCTTTATATGATCGAATGCAACTGTATTATCATTTCGGCGTCATTTCTGCGCTTCTCCTAACAAAGACAACCACATGCGGCTAAGCACTAAAGCAGTGATGCTTTTTGCTGCAGGTCCTCTGCAGGAGCATCAGCCAGAACTCGGCGCTCTGCAGGAAAAACATCGCGGCCGCAGGACCAGAGAAGTTCACTGCTGAGTTTATCCAAAAGCAGATCGAAGAGTTTAACATCGGAAAACGACATCTGGCCAATATCATGGGAGAAGACCCCGAGAACTTCAGCCAGGAGGACATAGATGTGGGTAAAGATTTGATCTGATTCTGACATGCCATCTAAACAATATTATTTTGTTTTCTGATGTTGTAGAAGCCAAAAATACGAAGTATTGCATATTATTTACAAAAATTATACTACCCGTTTATTTAAACACTGACTTAAAAGGATATTATGTCAAATGAAATTTAATAAAGCTTACAGAAAAGTCAAAGATTTGAAATCTATTACTAAGCAGAGTGATGAGTTAGAATAAACTAGAGCTTTAGCTGTATATTTGTCTAATTTACTAAAAACTTCATTCAAAATCACAATTTATCTGTTTTTTTCTGTTTTTTACAACCTGAATATTTAAAAAGAGCATAAATATCAGGAAAAAAGTTTTTCTTTTTTTAAATTGTCAGACATGATTGGTCGGCCTGTACTTTTGCAGTTGTAGAAAAACTGAAAATAAATGTTATGTAAAGATTAAACGTTCGCCTATTTTTTTTCCTTCTAAATTACCGATTCTATTGAAAATTTGCTGTTTTAGGTATTTTCAACATGTTTTTTGTGGTATTTTTCTCATAACGAATGACATATTTAAAGAGAATTACGCTTAAAAATGCATTTCTTTACTCAAATTGTTGTGAATAAGGAGCTGACAAAAAAATGCAGTTTGAAACAGCTTTTACATGTGACCTAGGTGCTACGGTTGCCAGGGCACAAGCTCCTGCTCCAATGCACCCACTTACAGACAAATAGGTCCATATATGCCTTTGTTTTTCTCGTCTGACCGGGCATCTGGTTCAAAACTGTACAGCTGGATAGCTCCAATATTGGCCATTTTTGTTGCACCAGTAGTCTTAGGTTGCGGTTGTGGGGGGCTGTAAGCTACCTGAAGAGCATGTAAACAAAGGGATGATGGGAAGTAAGGGCAGGCTTCCGCCATGCCAGTGTTCCCACTCACAACTCAAGAAGCCAATTTCTAATAAACTTTTGTTGTTCAGCAGAAACTGACTTAGAAAACGACAAAGATTTTTTGATTTTGGATAAAAACATTACTAAAAGACCACTGGAAATACTTTTTTTTTTTAAAGTGGATTGTAGTGGAACTTTGTTTTTAATATCTCAATCCTAATAAGAAGAAGGTTAAGAAATGAAATCTTTTGTGGGTTCTTATGAACTTAGATTTCAAATCCAATAAACTTAAAGACACATTTAGTAGTGATGGAGAAACCAAAGCTTTCTGAACCACCAAACCAAAATGAATCAAATTGTCTTGACGTCGTTCAGGGATGTGAAGCATTTGATGTACTGAAACTAGTCACATCTATTGACCAGAGTACAAAATTGCATCGGAATGAAACAAAAAAGACTTTCATGTCATGAAAGAGTCATCATGTGTGTTAATTCATGTAGCAATAAAACTTTTATGATTTCCAAAATCTGTTTCTTTAGTACTAATTTTCACAGACTTTGAAGTTGTTGGGATGTTTTTCTTATCTTGGCTAAAATACACATTTTCATCCCAGCATTCCTAAGATTAGGTTTGTTTTTTTTCTTTCTGCAGACAGTTTTTGTTGTGTTTAAAAATATACTTTTTTCAATTAGCTATGAATTACAGGATTCCTTTAAATATGGCTTAGGATATTTCTTTTAGATTAAGCTAAATTTGTATTTCTAAGATTACATTTTTAACAACTTGAGAGGAATTTATTTGATATTTTAATTATCTAAAGACCCACTCTGTTTTTGGTGTTAACAGTCTACAAATGAAATTAAGATTAAAATAGCATTTGTTGTGAATCACGACCAAATTAAAAAATGCCTTTTAACAAGCTTGTGGCAGTGATGAAGACGCTCTAATCGGCAGGCACAAGCTCTCTGCTCTGCTCCATTCTGATGCATTCACTTGTAGACCACTAGATCCATTCAGATCTCTGTTTTCCTCGTCCGAGCTGGTATCTGTCTTAGAACCGTACGGCTGGATGTTGTTCACCATTGACAGGAAGTGGGGCGCTCTGCAGAAACTACGCCTTAGAAAACGGCGCAGGCTTTTTAAGTTTTAATTAGAAGACCATTGAGAATGTTTTTACAATAGATCAATAGATGATTGGTGTGGTGCTTTAAAGAGAGTGATTTGGCCTTCCTTTTCACATTTCATAAAATAGTATTTAGGTCAAATTTCCTGGAACATTGTAAAAATGTTTTTTTTTATGTGAAGATTTGAAATAATATCATGATTTAATTTTTGCTTTTAAATTTACAGTTGTTTGTGTTCACGGTATATGTTGACCATATTTACATGTCTATGTTTCTTTATTTTAAAACATTGTGATTGTAACTCAGCTTTCAGAAATACTTTGTATTTGTTGTTTTTTTTTTATCTCTCTTGCTTTCACATTTTAACATTTCGATTTCATTTATTTAATTAAATCATCTAATACTAAAATGTCCATCTGGATCTGTGGGACTGTAACTGCTCCAAAGCAGAAAATGAGGAAAAGTAGCTGTTGACTCTGGGGAGGGGCGCTCTCATCAGCAGCAGTGACCCCTGCTGGCAGCAGGCAGGCGTGTCGTCCTCCAACTGATTCATTGATTATTAGCTGTTTGCACAAAAGCAAACCCACACTCATTTGGCGTTTTTGGCAAAAACCATGGCCCGCTTTGCTCCAGCCATTAAGCTCAATTTCAGAACCGTCCCTCGCCTCTCCCTGGAGCCTTCATCAGTGATGAAGAGAGTTGTCGGCCGCGAGCTGTGAAAGCTGAAGTGACGGGCAGCAGCCATACCTGGACTGGAGCAAGGCAGAAGGGAAATCTGTGCCGACTGGAGGTTGGGAGATGAATCCCTTGATGAGTCCCTGCACTTCGGCTTGGAGTCCAGACTGCTCATGTGTGACGAAGATGAGAAAAAATCTAAGAGATTTTTACAGCCGAGAAGGATTGATGCAGAAAGTAAATATGTTTAATCCAATGGTTTTCAAGCCAAGTTTAAATGCATTTCTGGCCAAATCATTCAGATTTACAATGATAATTAAATAACGTTGTCAAATTATTTAATACTTTATTTAAAAAAAAAATCCAAACTTTCATTTAGACAAATGATCTCATCAATCAGTGTTTACTTGTTTTTTGTGATTCATAATTTTTCATAGAAAAAAAGATGCCTGAGGGTTTCATTTAACGCTTCGGCTTACAAACAAACTAAGTCTATCTGATTTTTATTCACTAGTAAACTTTGTAATTTAAATTCCGAATGTGATTAAATATATATTTAAAAACAAAAGTCTTCTAAGGCCAAAAACAATTTTTTTCTCAATCATAGCTAAATAATGTACAACTGTTAAAATTAAATCTTGATGTTTTTATTTTTAATTTTATTTAAAAACGAAAATATTTTTCCTACCCTTAAAAAATGCCCCCTCTCCCCCCTCACACACACACATTTTTTAATTCATCTACTTATAAAACCTCTGAATCTTGTAAAAAATTGACTTGTTTTAAGTGCCGCAACTTAGTTTTATTTCCCGTTTGGTCTGTACTTTACCGCTCCGCTTTTTATTTATTTTTTTTTTTTTGGTTTCCCGGATCTTTTCTCCCTTGTCACTCTATCTCTGCCCTCAGGGATCTCCTCCATATTGCACCTCCTCTGGCGCTTACAGGTGTGGCGCTTCATGCCCCTCACACCTTCACACACCACCTTCCCCTCAACCAGCCCCTCTTTCTTTCTTTCTGTATTTGCTTCATTATGACAACCTTGGATGCACCAGCCTGATGCCCCCCAGCTAGCACCCCCAGCACCTGCTGCCCTAATAATTGAGCCGACAGGAAGAGAGGCAGCTCCTCTGTGCCATCTGTAGCCCGCTAACAGAGCTGAACTCTGCGTGAACTGTCGACTTCGGCTCAATAGAAACTTTCTGATTTCCTCACCTGCCTAACTTTGACCTCCCTAACAGCTTTCTCTTCTTCCTCAGTTGCCTTAATCACTGTCCATCAATGGAATCTCTGTTGCCAGGGCAATTTAGGATCTGCTTTCTAATTGTATTTGTTTTTCTCTTTTAGAGGAGCATCGCTTACCTGTTCCCCTCCGGCCTATTTGAGAAGAAAGCTCGGCCCCTGATGAAGGTGAAACTCCTCAACCTTTAAAAGATTTTTTTTTCGGTTAGATGTAATTTACAAATATCTAATGTAGATTTTTTTTATTTAATTAGCTTTACTAAAATAACATATTGTGGCATGAAGCTTCTGATGCTTCATTTTGAGGTGTAATGAGTGAAAAATGTTTGAAAATGACATTTTTCTTTATTTTTTTGGTACAAATTTATAACTTTTTAATTTTATTTAAGACTTCTGTTTGTAGTTTTACTTGTTGAGCCAAAGTGCTGACAGGAAACATAAAAAATAAAATTTTGCAAGATTCAGGAAGCTTTTACTTGAAGCTGGTTGGTCTTGCTTTATTTGGCAACGTGAACCAAAAATGAGAGCTCGGCATGATTCTTATGCAGACCAGAGAAGCGGTCAACCTGAAAACGACTCATGTTTGAGTATAAAAGAACAGCCCACAGCTTGAAGCAGAGGAGGTGCAAATCAGTTTTTCTGATTTGTTGGCTGAGACACTGAACCCAACAATGCACTGGTGGTTGAAGATGGCACCAGTGAAAAGTAGAGCTGTCATTAGTGTGTAATAAAGTGTGTGCAAGGGTCAATGGGACTCTGATTGTAAGGTTCTTTAGGGCTTAAAGCAAGGTTTAAAAAAAAGCTCAATTTAAGTGCATATCTTTTTCCCCCCCACATTTCTTCTCATGTCTTGTTCTCTCCAGCACCCAGATGAAATTTTCCCAATGCAAAGAGGTTTGTGACAAATTTTCTTTATTTTTTCTCCCCAAAATGTGAAACCAAAATTGTATTCAACACTTTTTGTTTTCTCTTCATGTAGCTGTGCAGTGGGGGAAGGATAGACGGCCATTCCACTTCCTGTTTTACACCGGCAAACAGTCTTACTATTCACTGATGCATGTGAGTCCAGACAGCTGAAAACCTTTGGAAATCTCACATAACCTTTATAAAACTAGCTTTTTATATCTAAAATATTCCGTAATCATTTTCAGACAAAAGTTTTAAAATTACGTTTTTTTAACCCTTGTAACTGCTTATTACAAGATTTTGGCACAAGGGGGCAGTAATGTACCAAAACAGCTCTATTGACTTCTTTATTTCTAATGCATCAAAGGTTTTACAGAGTAATAGGACGACCATAAAAATAGAAATCATAATAAAAGAATGAATAGAGGAAAAAAGGCATAATTTTGAGAGGAAAAAGCTTGCTTTTTCAAAAATACAGCAGGTTGTGTAAGCATCCATCCACATTACGTAGCCTCCATCTACAATCTTCTTCTGAAGAGGCCCGCAAATTCTAATCAATGTGCCTCTACTTAAGATAAAACAATGTTGACTTGCTAAAAGACTTATTAGTATTTCCTCTTTTGCGAAACCATTGCTGAACCGCTTACAATGCGCTCTACATATCTCCTACTGAAACCCAATACCTCTTCTTTTTTTCTTTTCTTAGCAAACAGACTTTTGCCTCATAAATCTATGACTTGAATCTCATAAATTCACAATGTATGAATTATGAAATTATATCTTTATAATCCTAAGATTTTAACTTAATCTTATAAATCTAAAAGTTTATTCTTATAAAATGTTAACTTTTTTCAGTGGTGGTAGAGTTATATTCTGGGGCTGCTTTGATTTGTTAAAATAGATTCCTCCATCTATTAGTCTATCACTGGTTAAAATCAGTGTTCCTATTCAACTTTGCAGTTAAACTCTGCATGTTATGCTGAAAGTTCCTGTTTGTTTCATTTCAAACAATGCAGCTGTCAGTGACTGCTAATGCCAAGAGCACTCATTCATGTTTTTCACTAAAACACTTACTGAAAGTTTCCATCATAGCTCATCTGCTGTTACTATAAAACGGTACACAACCAGTTATCAGGTTTTTTGGGGTCACTACTTTTAAAAGGTTTTAAAAACATTAAGTCGTTGTTAAAAACGGTTATATTCTTTTCTTTCCTTAGTAATTATGTTTTTGATGCAAATAATTTCAATTTGCCATGATTGAAAGAAAATCTGGAAGGGGGATAATATTTTGTTTTTACAGTCCTCTCCCGGACAAGAAGGATTTTTTTTCTTTGTTTTTAAAATTAATCGAGTTTTGGCTAAAGCAGTTTGATTCAGACCTTTGGATGCCAGATGAACTAAAAGCTCATGCTTCTCTTCTCCTTTTCCTTTCCCGGTTCCTTCACTCAATTGTTGTTTGGTTTTTGTTTTGAGTTGTTCTTTTATTTTTTATCTGTCCCTGTGCTCTCATCTCAGCCGTGTTGCCAGGAGGGGGCAGCGGCGTGTAAATCAGCCTCTGCGCCAGGCTGCTCTCCCCTGGCTCTATTCAGCCTCGGCGCATTAACCCACTCGCTGCTCAGCTGAGCTTTTTACGGCCCAGAGGAGCCAGAACGGCACCTTCCTCTTTCATAATAACCTGTTAACCTAAAACCCACAAATACTCTTTGCTCCCCCTGGATTATTGCTGTTCTTTTGCCAGTTTTGAAAGTAAAGTAAAGATGACTTCCTTTCATGCTTTCAGTTCTTTGTGCAGTCATCTATTTTTTGTCACATTTGTTGCCTTTTTTCTTTGCAAAGAAAATTTAGCTCGATGTTAACTTCGGCTTCCTCCGTCCTCCTTCTCCGTGTCTGGTCAGAGTGGCAGCAGATTAGGCTCACTCCATCAAGAAGGAATTAAACATCTGGTGATGTGGAAATGCGTTCTCGCCCAGTAGCAGGGGGGCTGTGGTTGGGGTGGGGGGGTTACCAGCAGGCATACACCCTTTTGCCCCCCTATCTGATGCTGCGACAATCCCCCACCCCCCAGGCCATCCACGGTATGATGAAGTAGAAAAAAAGAAATTCTGCCAATATCTGCTTCAAAATACAGTTTTTTTAAATCCAATAAGATTATTTTTAAATGTATTGATCTGTAGTTTATCGGTCAAAAAAAGCACAATTTACAATCTAAAATAAAAAGCTTGAAATGAACGTTGGAGCACAGAAGGCTTATTGTAATATAAAGTTTATTTGATGTTTCAGACGAGAATGCTTTTTTTCTCGCATCCAAGATGCAAATATTATTTCATTTCAAATTAAAGACCCACTGCAATAGAAATTATTTTTGGTGTTTTTAACATGGAGGACATCTATAAAAAATGAAGATTAAAATTGTACGTCTTCATTTTCTTCGTCTGAGCTGTTGTCTGGCTCAAAACTGTATGGCTGGATCACTTTATTGTTGTTTGCCATTTTTGTTGCAGCGGTAATTACAGCCAGGTGATAGTGTAAACACAGGGATGATGGGAAATGAGGGTAGGCTTACAATGCTCCAATTGTGTTTAAAGCAGCAGTGCCAAATTTCTATAAAACAAAGCAACATGTTTTTGTGGGATTCATTTGACAAGCAGACAAGTATTTGTGGTGAATAATACTGAATCAACTTTCTGCCTTAAGAGTCCAAGAAGATTTTGTTGAATGTGTGGCTGATCGGCCTTCGTCTTCTGTGATTGACAGACGCAAATAACTTAGTATTAAGGTGATGATTACTAGAGTATAGAACGTCTGGCGCATTGTGATGCTTTTATATTAATATGATTTACTCTAGCAAAAAGTCAAAAACACTTTAGTTAGATTTTCTCTAAGCAAAAGAAAAATAATGAGGGGAAAAAATGGTCTTACCAAGAAATCCTATTTTAGGGGAAAAATACTAGTCACTTTTCTCAAACGAAGATCATTTTACTATTAAAAAACTGTATTTATCCCTTGTGGTATCCTAGGCACTTTAACATTGGGAGTTGGGTCATCTAGACCCATTAGACAATGCTCTGAATGTTTTCTCTTCAATGACTTGTGATCTTCACTGGTGTACATGGATTACATGACATCCTCTTCACCTTTATCCACCTTTAACATGGTAGGGAGAACACGTCAATGTAAGGGTCGGGTCACCTGGACCCCATAGGATAGCACAAGGGTTATAAGATTATTTTCTCCTGCAAGACCTAGAATAAGATTTCTTTCTCCAAACAAGGGTCTTTTTCTCTTTCAAGATTCCGTTTTTGCATTGTAGGAAATTTGACAAAATGTTGAACCTTGAGAAGCACCAAAATACGGTGATGGTCACTTGAGTGTGTTGAAAAAGGTGGACCATTTTGTTATCATTTGTATTATTATTGTTTTAGGAGCTTTATGGCAAAATGTTGAACATTGAGAAGCACCAAGATCGTCTTAGAAACAAAGGACTCTTCTCCAAAGATGGTCACAAGATGTAAGTAGGAAGAGAAATGTTTCTCTTTTTTTTTCCTTTCTTCTTTGTTTTGGTCAGTAAGTTGATGTTCCTGACTTTTTCCATCTCCATCAGCTCTCTTGGGATGAGTAGGTGGCTCACAAAAGAGGAACTAGAGGCCTTGTTGGTGGAGAACATCTCTACTCATGATGTGAGAACAAAACCTTTTGTCGTCCGTCTGTGTCCAGGTTTTACTGTTATTTAAACTGAATTTAACCCGCAGCTGTGGTTATTTTCAGTACAACCGCTTTATCCAGATAATGGAGCGGCTGCTGTCCATGCCGTACTGCAACATCGAAGAGGAGTTTGTTCTGCGTTTCCGGCACCTCCTCCAGACTCAGTCCAGGCATCAGATGGTGTCAGCGCTGCAGAAAGATGAGAATGGCGTGGCTTTTAGCTCTGCAGAAGGTATGTTTCTGGGTTCCATGTTTAAAACCATTGTGTGCCATTAGAGGGCGACATTCATATCATGTTCATCTAAACAAAAAAAACCATCTCTCATCTCTTTTTCTTGAAAAAATGCTAGTTTACGGCCAGGACTTCCATATGCTGTTATTACTGTCTTCTGAGAAAGGGCAAAAACTAAGCTGCGACAGAAATTTTGAAAGGTTTTAAACTGAAACTACAAACAAAACTGTCATAGAAGTTAAGAAGCTTCCAAATAAAATGACAAAAACAACTGTGCAAGAAAAAAACAAATCAAACCACAAACATAGAGCCTAAATGTTCAAAATTAAAAACAAAATCTTATATGTTACAAGACTAAATGTCTAAAAAAAAAACAATAAAAGTAAAAAAACCTGTAAAAGTATTGTGCCAAGGGTCAAAAACATACATAGATAAATACCACAAACGTGTCATAATACACACAGGCAGGTAAAATGATCACAATTCTAGCTGCTAGACAACTCAAACAGCAGAACTGCTTCCTGTTTTCTATTGCTGCAGTTGGTTTAAGTGTGTTGCATGCACACACAAAAAAAAACGCACAGCCACAAACCAATAGAGCCAGGATATTTGAAAAATAACTAAAAAGTAACTGAAAAACTTAAAAACACCAACAAGTTTACTGAAGAACCAAATTAGACATCATCAAAATAACACAAAAACATGGGTGAAAATGTAATTTAACTTTAAAAATTGCAGAGTGACATAACAGGAAAGAAGTAAATACAACTTCCAACATTTCTTATTCATCTCAGTTTGTTAATAATTTTCATTGGACCTCAAGGCAGCATAAAAACCTCATAATTTACAGTTTTAAAAATATTTTACAGCAACAAAATGATTTAAAATATGGACAAAAGAAAACCAAAAGTTAAAAAAAATAAAAATAAGACAGAACAGAGAAAAAAAACACAACATTGGTGAAATGGCACCAACAATAAAGGCATTTCTCTTGTGTAGGAGACATCGATGTAACAGAAGCTAATGAGAGTATCTAACAAAAAATGTTTTCTTAATGTTTCAGGTTGCAGGAAGACGTCTCACTCCACTGTTGTCCTTCGAGACTGCGGCTCTGGGCGCCTGAGTGTCAACGGCCAGGACTCGCTCCTGTACTTCCCTGTGCTTCAGGACAGGTAGTAGCATTTCTAGCCTCCCAGCTTCTCTTCATCCTCAGAGGTGGACGTAGTTATCTCTCTGCCCTTTCAAAGAATTAAAAAGCAGCTTTTTCACTCTTCACAGCACGGCCAGCTTTTTTATTTATCTCCTTGTTGTCAGTTAATTACACAGCTGAGTGGTTGTGTGTGTGCGGCCGGAGCTGCCGTTGTCGTGCAGCCTTTAATTGGAGCAGAGAGGTGACGACTGACTTTGTCAGCAGCAGAGATGCTGCTCACTTCTGCTGAGTCAGATACTCTGGAGTTTGTAGGCTCACCCAAGCATCTTCCGGCTCCTTATCTTTGTCGTTTCTGTCTTCCCGTCAGAGAGCAGCTGATGTTCCCGCTGCAGTTTACAGGCACGCTAGGACGCTTTGACCTGGAGTGCACGGTGAGCGGTGGAGGCAGATCCAGCCAGGCGGGGGCGCTGCGGCTCGCCATCTCTAGAGCACTGCTCAGCTTCCTGTCTTCGAGTGAGGGGGAGATGATGAGACAAGGTGGGCAGTTTCAGCTTTAAAAGATAAAAAAAGTGTTTTTAACTCAATTCATTTATTTCAGTTTAAAACTCAGGTTGCAACCCAAAAAGTCAAAAATCAGGCTGCGCTTTGTTCAGTTTGATTTTCACTATCCAATTTCCTTCAGACAATTTCAGTACAAATGCAAGTGGGCAGCAGATTACATCAAAGGCTTTTAGGTGGAAGTAGCAGTCAAATAATGTATACATTTCCACACATCGACATATATTCCCACTTGTTTTTCTTCTTTTTTTGTTTTTACACTTAGATGTTGGCAAAACGGATTAGCAACTGTTAATCTGTCTGGGTTGCAAGTTTAAAACATTCATTGTGTTTGAGAACTTCATTTCTGTTTAGTGTATGCAGCAATAAAGAAAAACGCCAAAACAATTGAATACATTATAAGTGGTCTTGATCACTATTTAATTATTCTTTACTGAAAATTGTAGTTTGTTCAGATGAAGGATGTGTCGAGCAGATTTAAACCTTTCAAAAACCAAATCTACAGCATTTTTATAAAAGTAGATAAAAGTTTCTTCCGATTTGTTTAAGATCTTAAGCCCTGGGGAAACTACATCTAAAATGTAATCTTAGTATAAAACTTTCAAAGTTCAGTTTGAAGCATTTTTTGGTGTGAATTGTAGTTTTAAAAATTTATTTAAATCAAAGATGTCTTGAGCCCTTTAAAAAAAAAAAGAATGTTTGCTTAGAAAAAAATTGAAGTCCGATTCTTCAAATAAAAAACTGTTATTTAAACACACTGAGGAACTTGTTTTTAAGAAAATAGTCACAATTTTGAATTGAAATGCAAACTCAGTCAGTCTCTTCTGTTTATTGTTCTCTTTGTTTAGAGTTAGTTTGATTTCCAGCAGATGGTGCTGCAGAAGCGCAATAAAAAAAAAAAAAAAGATACAAAAGCAAACCTCTCTTGCCTAGAACAGAATTGTTAACTTTGTTCTCAAAACTTGTTCTGTTTATAAAGAAGTCTAATAGTAAATCAACTTCAATCTCCTTTAGATATTTCCCCCAAAACGTATTTTTTTTTATTTAAACAGGAAAGTGCTCAAAGAGTTTTGGGAAATGGTTACATTTTATTATCTTTTAATAGATATGGAAATGTTAAGCTCAAAGGTTGTTTGTGTACTCTGCTTTAACTAGAAGTCGACTTTTGCAGCTTTTTAAACTCTAAATTTAACCTTTAAAACTTTATTTTGAGCACACGCTCAAATGATTAATAGGTTATCTGACTCAGAATAAGCAACATAAGATGGATTGTTGAGAGATGGAGACGGGCGCAATGTTTATTGTTGTCATTTCCTCTGCAGCTGGCCTTTTAACACCCGACCCCCGTGTGAGAGAGAGGAAGAAGCCAGGTCAGGAGGGCGCACGTCGCAAATTTACCTGGAAAAAACGTTGATTGGATCTGAATTCAACTTTTGGATTTCGAAACTTTAGTGAGATCATTCGGCCATCAGGTGGCGAGCTGCTACAAAATATGACATTGGTTCTGTGTATACTTAAATTAAAACATTTTCAATAATAATGGAGTGAGTGTATCACTGTTTTTTATTGTGAATCAATTTTAGGTTTTTCTTCCTATAATATTTACATACAAGATGTATTTATGTTATAGACAGAAGTTTTCCTCTGTTGATTATTCCATGATCACAACCCCAGAATTTTCTTTTAATGGCAACTGTGGAAAAGGTCTTTAAAATGTATTTTTTTGGTAAGCATGTTTAAACATAACAAAACTTCATCATAAGCTCATATTTAGATTTCTTTGTTTAATACAAAAAGTACGTTTTCACAGTGAGATGTCTTGGTGGGGCTGACTGGGCATGTAGTGGTTTCTAGCGCTCTCACCTCACAGTAAGAAGCCCCTGGTTCAAATCCTGACTGGGACCTTTCTGTGTGGAGTTTGCATGCTCTCCCTCATGCATCCAATTCTAGTCACTCTGGCTTCCTCCCGTAGTTCAAAGGCATGCTTCATAGTTTATTTGGGATGTTTAAATTGTCCCTAGGTGTTTGTGTGTGGCTCTACAATGGACTGGCGTCCTGGCCAAGGTGTACCCGGGTTCTAAATATTGATAGATGGACATGTTTTTTTTCTCTTTCAAATTTGATTCTATTTTAAGTGACTATGTTACACAACACAATTAACAGGCACTATTAGCTTAGCTAACAGCTAGAGTTTATTTACTGGAGAAACAGCAAGTCTTTATTCAAAATGTGGTAAAAACTAAAACACTATAAACCACCCAAAATGTATTGTTGCATTTATATGGGATTGTGATTAACCCCCTGTAGATTGTTAAAGTCATTACGCAAAATATAAATTTAAACGTTGTATTGCATTGCAGTTTTAGTAAATTAGTAATATTTGCCTTTTGCATTGAACCTTTCAATAAGGTAATTGTTTTTTTTATGCCGTAGCCAACGGTCAACACCAGATGGCGCCAAACGCCCTTGTCATTTCCGAGCAGGTACGCGAGTTAATTATGCAATCTGCAGTCTATAAAAACAGGTAGTCGTTAAAGTTACTTTTCAGCATATCGTGTTTGGAGAATTATTAATTCTACGTTCAGGGCAAAAATAGTTTGGAATTTTTAAACTCCTAAAATCACGCAAATGTGGTCGTTTGTTTGTTGAATCGGACACCTGCAATCAGCATACACACGCCGGCGCGCGGAGGGTGGAGTCCCGGAGCTTCTCATTGGATGACCGTCCAGACAGGCGTTCTAGACAGTCGGCTAAGCCCTCTCCCGCTGCTTCTCAGCAGTAGTAAGACGACAGCCACTGCAACAGCCTTTGTTCTGACCCAAATCAGAGGGGAAAAAGGGCCGTTCTGGTCCAATGGACACAGCCGTGCTGACGGTGATGGCGGAGGTGGACTGCACCAAAAACATGCTTAACGCTGAGCTGGAGGTGAAAAAGCTGCAGGAGCTCGTCCGCAAACTGGAGCGGCAGAACGAGCAGCTGAGGAGCCGCACCGTGGGATGCCGGTTCCCATCCCCGGAGCCTTTCGACTACTTCCAGCCGCACCGCTTTGATGACAATGAAGCTGCCGTTGCGGCGGAGGATGAAGAAGAGGACGAATCTGAGGAACAGTCGGTTCTGGACGACCTAGAGCTCTTGGATCTGGACTCTCTGAGCTCCGAACCGGATGAAACCTGGTAACTGCGGGTTAAAAGAATCTAATCATTTGTTTTGATTATGTTTGATTAGATTAATTGAAAATTTTCCGCGCAAATCTATAAAAAATAATATTTGGCATAAATATATGAAGCAAAGCGTTTTTAAAGTTTGCAACAAGAATTGTAATTTGTCAAATGTTTTTAATGTTGGCTGTTTTTGTTTAGTGAATACCGATTCTGCTTACACTCTTAAGTGTATTTATTGCCGTTTAGATCAGATTCAAACAGGTTTTAATCTATAATTCAGTTACTAGAGTGTTTCCTGTAGAGCAGAATCCCGAATTTCAGAGCCGTCTGAATAATCGGATCCACTCAAACTGAGCAGCAAGCAGCAGGCAAGGCCGTACAAAGGCATGAGCGCGCATGGGGGTCAAATGCTGTCATTTAGTTTGATTTATTTATTTTACTAGCAAAGTCAGTTCTATCTATGGGGTCAAATTTGGATCAGCTTAAAGTGAATGAAAACACAGATTGTAAATTTGGAGAGAAAAAAAAGAAAATTAGAAAGCAAGACAGTGTAAATTTGAGAACAAAAAACAGTTTTTTGAAAACACTTTTAAACTCGCACATACATATTGTAACTTGAACGAATTTTTGAAAATGTAAAAAACAAAATTGTACATTTTAAAACTTGAATAATATAAAAAATGTAAACATAAAACTTACAAAACATGTCTATTAGTATTTTGCACTTTTCTACCTTTTTGCTTTCATTTCTCTGTTTTTTAGATTCAATACAGTTTTCAAGTTTCCACTGAAGAGCTGATTCAATTTTTTTGTGTGTGTGTGTGTGGGGGGGGGGGGCTTTTAGCTAATTTGCTACCCCCTAAAAGAAAAGGAGGGGAGAAGAGAGTGAAATGTTAGAGTGGAGGGTGAAAATCATAAAGCATGATAAAGCAACAAGTTGCTGGAAGTTCATAACCATTATTGTGTCAGGTTTTTATAACAAATCTAAAAGGGGCGGGGCCTGTCAACACACACTCAGATCTTACAACATACCTGTTGACTCCAATAATGTTCACATACAAACAAGTAAAAACAGACATAATGTGAAACAGCACCTGTGCTCAAGTGAGTGTTTATGCTCCTATGGGGTGGATGATGGAATGTAAAAAGGAGGAAGGAGAGTGCCCAGTCATCCCCCGCTGCAGCAGCATTGCCAGCCAGGACCCCACCCCTAAAACCCACACAGTAGCAGATAGAGAACAACCGTCCGCCGGGCAATCACATCCGCCACCCAGACCAGGACCGCAAGATAGCAGGGAGGCACGGGGGGACAGACAGTGCCAACTCCAGCCCAACCAGAAGAGCAGCCTGCCACCGTGCCCCGAGGGGCCAATGCGGGGCGCTGCCCCAGGAGAGCACCCCCAGCCCCAGACGAGTGGTCCACCATCACACAGGAGTTTGAGTATCCCCCCACCCCAACCCCAGGCACGAGCCAGGGCCCCCCAAGGAAGACCCGCTCCTTGCTCCAGGCAGCCACCCACCCAGCCCACGGTTGGTCAAGGAGAGAGCAAGGCAGGAGCCTGCACAGGAGCAGAACGCCCAAGAGAAGTGGGGGTCCAAAAGGAGTGTTGTAAACATGGCCCGACAAGGCTCACCCACAGTTGGAATTTTGGATAAGACCAGCGCTCAAGGGCAAGGACCAGAACCCACACCACAGAGACACGGACACCCCCAGGCTCAGATGTAATGTGATCCTCGGCTAATGGTCTGGCCAGAGAACTCAGGGATCCCTCTCCCTGCCTGGAGAGAGGGCCGCCGGGCCCAGGACGTAACGTGAGGCCTTTGGTGCTTCGGAAAAATGTCTGTTAACACGCCACTCCACTCTGATATACCATGTACGATGTCTTGTTTTCAGATTTTCAAATTGGTTTTTCAAATTTACAATCTGGTTTTTGATAGACAGACAGACAGACAGACATTTTCAGGTTCAACAGTACAAATATAAACAACAGAATAACATCTGCAAGCTGCATGACAAGGTAAAATTAAATTAAACAAAAAAAAAAGTACACACAAACACAACTGTTAAAAGAACAAAAACAACTGAAAACTGCGACAATTTGCTTCAAGCTGATCCGAATTTGACCGCGTACAATTTCTTTGGTCCACAACTCAACAGGCTTCTCCCAAATAACTCTGATCAACCACCCAGTGAACACATGTTCAAACTCAATCCTAGTTTATGTGCTACTGAAACCAAAAAAATCTAGTCAATGTCAATCTGATGCAGGTTGTACTCCTCATCCAAGTCCACGCAGAGCTCAAGTGACTCCCTCCCCCCGCTGGAGTGGTGCCGGAAGTTTCTGGAGAGCCCCAAATCTGAGGTTGAGGCTGCCAGGAGTTCCCTATCTCTACAGCTAGAAGAAGGTGAGCAGAATTCTTAGAACACAGATTAGCGACAGATTGACAATCCCTAAAAAGGTTCATAACCTATGGGGTTTTTTAAAAACTCAAAGGTGTCTTATGGATGTTATTGTTTTATTGATAAAAAGCAATTTTAATAAACTTTCTGTTGGATATTTTTTATAGATATTCTATCTAAACAAATAATTTAGATAAACAAAAAAATTCAAAATTTTAATGTTACAAAGAATAAAATAAAGTATAAAAAGTAACAAAAAACCCAATGTGTTATTTTTATCTATAAAATATGCTCATGTCTGGTATTTAATGATGTTTTTTTTAAATGCTCTTTATTCATTAAGTTTGAACATAGTGGAGCTCCATACAACATAAGGGAACTTTTTGCTAGATTCTAGTGACAAAAGTTGGGTAACTGTCTTCCACCTGCAGGACAGAAGAACTGTAATCCACAGCTTAGAGCAGATCAGAGTCTGCTGACCTGAAGGCCTCCTGATCCGCTGCTGCTCCTTCCCCCAGACAGAAACAAAAAAGAAAATGGAAGCGGTCGTGATTACATCATAGATAATTGATACCTGAGGTTTAGTAGCTATGGTTACATCACTTTTTGCAAATAGAATTGACTTTATGTGTATGAAATCCGGGTAATAGTGAATGTGAGAGTAAACTAAATGTGATCAGCCTGTAAGGAATACATGCTGCTCCTCCGATCTGCATTGGCGCAGTGGTTCAGGAGGCTCCGCCCCTTCAGGTTGTGAAGAGCTGCTGCTGAAAGAAACAATGGGGTATAAACTAGAATGCAGGAATCTAGTGTTTTCTTTAGAAAAATAGAACTCCATGCAAACATTTTGGCCTAAATTTTTAACATCTAAAGATGAAATCAGAACAATTGCAGAGGTTCAGATTGTTTCATGTTTTATTAAATACACAGAGTATTCCTCACACAGCCACCCATCTTCAGATATAGCTGAATCCCTTTTGGGGTCACAGGGCTGCCGGCGCCAAAACAGCCACAGTTGGGCGAAGGCGGGGTACTCCCTGAACAGATATCCAGCCTGTTGCGGGGCTACACACTCACTCACGCACACACACACGCACACACACACACACCTAGGTGCAGGGATGTCCAAACTTTTTGCAAAGAGGGCCAGAATTGGTGAGATGAAACTGTGTGTGAGGGCCACCCATTCGGCCTGGATTCTCAAACTATTTTAATAAGTTTAAATGATAATTATTAGTTTAAGGAACAGTTTTATTGCAGTGGTATTTTATTTTCATCATATTGAACACCAACACATCTAAATACATTTTAACCAACTTTTTAAATCTGATCGTAGTGATGAACTTCTAAATTTAAACTGTTTGATCAGGAAAACTGAACACAGTTATTTTTTCAGTACAAACCACTTCCAAACCAATTTTCAGTAGTTTTAATCGCACACACAAAAACTGCGATTTTAGAATTTATTCACCACAGAGGACTAAACAAATGTTAAGGGTGATACTGAGGTCTTGATTGCAGCAAAAAGGCCAGGCTGGTTCAAAGGCAGTGGTTTTGATGTCCTGCAAGTGAGAGTCACTTAGACGTATCTTCACACAGTTCTTATTAAAGATTATGACGGAGAATGTCTTCTCGCTTAGGTATGTCGAGCCACACAAGTGTAACATTTGCTTGGCAAATATTCGCAATTGTTGAAAGCTGCCTTTATCCAGGTTGCGGAAAAAGCTGACGAGGGAGTTGTTGGTGTGTTGGCTCTAAACACTCAACGACATACTCAGTAAGCTCCGTCTGCAGGTGGTCTGGAGCATCATCAGGGCGTACAGATAAATTTGTCCAATCCTCTCAAATAAATGAGCGGTGCCAGATGCATCTGAGCTTTCATCGCTGGCTGATTAAAAAAAAAACAATCTCAAACTCCACTCTTTTTGCCTCCTGCTGTATCTTAATGTCAGATAAAATGTCTTAAATTTTCTGGAACACAGTGTTTCGAGCAAGGCACAGATTGGCAAACCCCTGCTTCTTGTATGGATAAATGTTCTGCACCATTTTCATCACGTAGTCTTTAATAAACTAGTAAAAGGTTTGCAGTGCATTACAATCTGTGTTGCTATCTTTTAGCTCGCTTTTGTGGCGTTTTCATTTGACTCACTGATTCTTGTTTAAAAAAAAAAAAAAAGATTGCTGTATTATTATGGTTGTCATTGATTTTCTGACATGACACTATTTAGTTGATTTATCCAGAGACTTGAAGCTTGAGATTTGTACACTCGAACATTGCAAAAATCTATTTAAATCTTCTTAACGTCAAAAAGCTCCAGAGCTCCTTATCAGTAGTGCAGTGGTGAATCTTTGAAGCTTTTGCTGCCTCAGAAGAGTCGGGCTCAAAGCTACAGAGAAATCCTCCCACCTGCTCTAGAGCAACTAAACCACCGTTGTCATAGAAACACTTCACATAGAAGGATGCGTGGCTTTTGCAGCTTATGTCGACACTGTAAGGTGACGGAGACGAGGCCGGGCTCTGCAGCTGTGTGTGCAGACCCTTAATGCATTGTTCTTTAGCACCACTGGAAGCTTTGTGCTGCTGAATGGAGAAGACACCGACTGTCACTGCTGGTGAGGTGGCTGCTGCTCTGAGTGGGTTTTATTGTTTACCTTCATCTTCCTCCTCAGTCTCTAGGTGGCGTAGCTCTCTGTCCACCCCGTCATCCTCCTCCTCTTCTCCCAGACCTCCTCGAGTGGCAGGTGTGTCTCCCATCAGTTCCTCACCTCAGCCGCCTGACAGATCCGGTACTTAAACTCTCCTTGACTATTTATTTATTTATTTTTGCCTTTCCTTGTTGTAAAAAATCGTCTTGAGTTGTTTAACCTACACCTCCATTGTTTAGCTCCATCCTACTCCTCCCCGATACACCCACTCCTTCACCGCACCCTGAGCCCCATTGGGAAGGAGCTGTCCCCTGTGTCTGAGAGGACCCCCACCTTCTTCCCTCACCCTGCCTCTCAAGGTTAGAGCCTTGTCTGCTGCTATGATGTAAGGCAAGGAGCAGTTAGTGGTCCCTTTAAGCTTTTGATTTTGGAACCACAGTTTCACACTAGGAAAGTCCCAAAGAACCGTTTTTTAAATTACATCTTTTTTGGTTTAATTTTATCTGTTTGGGCAAATGAAATTGCCTTAAAGTTTGACATCTTCTAGTCTGGGTGGTCTAGTCCTCCAAGTAAATGGTTTGGTCTCACTAGAATAATTATTGCATTATCATGCTTTTTATTATTTGAGCTCTATTTATTATTTATGCCTCTTGTTCAATGAAGCCCGGAAGCATTGTTTTCAGGCGGAGATGAGTTCGGACAAACAAAACAAACTGGTCCCGACCAACCAGCTCAGTGTACAAGCAGTTTATGGTAAAGTGAGGGACTTTTGTAATGAGTCTTTGGTGAGCAAATAAACCCATAAGTAGTAATTTATGGGTTTGTTTTTTAGTTTCTTTAAAGTCCCACTCAAATCATCTAATCTATTTTTAAAAGTGTTTCAAGTAGTCTTTTTATTATGATTAGTATGTTTTAGCCAAAATACAAAAACTTGTGTTGTTTTCTAAGACATAGTTTCTGCACAGCGGCAGGAGTTCATAAAAAATTGCCTCTGAATTGTTGGCGAGACCGTTGGTGTAGAGTAAGTCCGCCCCCTTCCCATCATTCATTTGTTTATGTTCTCCCCCATTAGCTTCCAGCCCCATCACAACCCCAACCTAACAAAAATGTCGAGCAAAATTGGAGCTATCCAATCGTACAGTTTTGAGCCAGATCCCATTTCAGAAGAGGAAAACAAAGACGTACACGGATCAGTTTATCTGACAGTGGATGCATTCGAATAGAGCGGTGAGGGAGCTTGTGGCTTGCCGTAGTAGCTTTTTCCAACAGCATTTTTTGTTTGCTCCTGATTAACAACGATTTACAAAATGTAATATTTTGACATTTTCTGTATATATGTCCCCCATCATAACCCTGTGACCCTGACAGGGATATAGCAGGTTAAGAAAATGGATAGTTGGATATGTCTTCCATCATGAGAAAAATGCCACATGAACAAGTTAAAACTGTTTTTGTTTGTATTAAGTTTTATTATTTTTAGTTCTTACATTTTATATTAATTCAGATCAACACCAGGTTGAAGATTTTAATTGATGGACACGCTACTTTTTTCAGAAGTGCTATGAAATCAAAAAGCTACTCTGAAGAGAAGAAAGGACTTGTTATCTCTGTCAAGGACAGGTGGACTTGGCTAAAAGTAAGAAAACTCCTTGTGGGAAACAAATTTCTCCATTAAAAAGAGGAGCATAGGGATCATCGAGATCATGACTGCAAAGTCGTTACTGATATACGTAATTTGATCATAGGAAAGACAAGTGGAATCTTGGCTGAGGTAGGTCAGAGGTGAGCATTTTTGAGCAATTGTAAGGGTTCATACTGAAAAAATTGCACTATTTTCTTTGCTCTTGGAGAAGTAGAAACCAACAGTTAAAGGCTGTATATATTTCACTGTGTGTTTTAAGCCGTGGTCTCTGAAGATGAGTGAAAGTTTCTGTGAATGTTTGACAGTCATTCAGTTCTTCAGTGGAGATACTTTATTTCCATAATGTCTGCAGGTCGCAACCAGCGGTGCTCCGCCTTCAGCACTCGGTCTTCTGTGGACAGCGACCTTGGAGCGCCAGAGTTGGAGGATGACTCTGTGGGCCTCGAATACAAACTGCAGGACCTGACTGATGTTCAAGTTATGGCTCGACTGCAAGAGGAAAGTAAGTTCTACAAAGTTTCAAGCATTCCTGATTTGAATGCTTAATCGAAGGATGGGTGTTAGTTTGACTGTTGTCAAGGGATTGTAAAAACCTGAAGTTAATCGTTTGCTTATTCTGTCTTTGCTGTTCACCTAAAAACTTAACAGACCTAAGAGCTCATCGTTACTTCAGCTTCATTAACCCCAGGAGGTGATAACAAAATGTGTGTGTGTGTGTGTGTGTGCACGCACGCGTTGTCCCCTGGTCTTCATCTGTCACCCCCTCAGGTCTAAGGCAGGACTACGCCAGTACGTCGTGTGTTCTGGCCAACCGCCGCAGTCAGAGCTTCAGCTTCCAGCTCAGCTCACTCGGAGCCGGCCTGGGCTTGGAGGTGGAAGACGAGGAGGACGAAGAAGAGTACGGTCTCCTTCCCCCGCCGCAGCCACGCCTCACCTGCCTGCCCCACTCCCACACTTTCTCCAGCATCAGAGACTGGCGAAAAAGCACCAGCTCACTGTGCACCCCTCCTTCCACCCCCTCCGCCCGCCCTTACCTTTCCGCTGGCTTCGCCTTTCAAGCTCAGGCTCCGGCCCCGCCTGCCCAGTCATCTCTGGGACTGGGCAGCCTCTACGCAGCCGAGCAACAGGACTTCAGAGCAGGATCAGGTGGGTACATTTCTGTTGAGTTTAAGGCTGTTTAAATAATTCAAGCTGAATCTCAGATTGAAAAGTTCTGGTGATAGCGTAAATTAGTAAAATGTTCATTAGAAGGAATTAATATTTAACAGTGATTTGCTATTGGAAACTTAAAAATTAATGAAAGTTTAAGGCACTTAAAAAAACAATGTGAAAAAATAATATGTGTGTGTTGTCCAATCAGGTTGTTTGAAACATTAATTATGTTATTGCAGCTGTCTTCTGTCTACAGCTGAATATGAGAGTAAGTTATACTGTTTCATTCATTCAGGCTGTTGGCTTTGAGCCGGGTCTCTCTTAAAAAAGCCACCTGAGCCTGTTGTGCAACATGCTTCAGCTTCATAGACGCTT
The DNA here is from genome assembly GCA_037389245.1 of Oryzias sinensis. Taxonomy (NCBI): domain Eukaryota; kingdom Metazoa; phylum Chordata; class Actinopteri; order Beloniformes; family Adrianichthyidae; genus Oryzias; species Oryzias sinensis. The sequence continues at coordinate 15,290,664 of CM074510.1, forward strand.
TTACAAGATTACACTTCAGACTGAAGCTCACGTGATAAGTCAGCTTCATATACTGTATAAGTGTGTACAAATTATATCCCTTCCTTTCAGATAAGCTGCGGAGGAGCATGCCAAACCTCGTCAGAGCTCCCAGCATGCCCATTCCCACTAATCCTTGCGCTTCGCCTTATATGCTTCGTAACAGCCAGAGCTTTGACTCATCCAGCGCTCTAGCCCGCCTGCAGTCCTCTAGTAAGACTCCTATTTTGTTTTAATGATTCATCACTGCGGTCAGATTTAAAGATCTGTACTGATTTCTGCTTTTTTCTAAAGTCCCTCCCCCAGGCCAACTCCAGAACAGGGTACAGAGCGTCGGCAACTTCTCTTTACTGTTACGGCAACCATCAAAGGCCACTGCCTACGTCAGCCCTACTATCAAAGGCTCTGCCTCCACTAGCCTCCAGTCTCTAAACGGCAGCGGGATTCCTCTGCTCAACAAACCCGCGGGAGGCTCTGTCTCCACACCAACAACGCCACGCAGCAGCCTGCCTCGCCCCGCCTCATTTTTGTGCACCACAAGCTCCGCTACCCGCAGCAAGGTGGCCCAACCAACAAGAAGGTGAAAACAAAAAAAAAACATTCCTTTAGGTTCCATTTGTTCTGTCCCTGAAAGCACAGAAATGTTAATTTCTCCAACTTTTATTTCACTATGAAATGAGGCTACATGGGGGCAACAACCCCCTCTTCCAATTTATTATGTCAAAATACGTATCATTATTGACCAAGATTAAGAAATAATCAATTCAAGCTTTTTTCCGCTTTACAATTGCTTAAAGAAAACTGTTTGAAAAAAGTCTTGTTTAACCTTTTATGTGTCTCTGCTGTTCTCATTTACCACCCTTCCAAAGTTTTCTGCCCCCCTCCCGACACCTCACATAAAATGTTGTAGCTCCGCCAATGGCTTTACAGTCAGCCAGGAAAAAGCTAAACATGTTTTAAAAATGTCACCAGTTGATTTGTTTCTATTTGGATCATTAACACAATTTACTTTTTCAACTTCAAGTGTTTAGACTTAACTTGGCATTTAGAACATTTTGTTTAATCAGCTAAAAGTCCAATGTCTGTGAGGATTTGCATTGATCAAAATACTGAGGAAAAAAAGCTGTTAGCTGGACTTGGTTTATCTTTTATTATTGAAGACATTTCACCTCTTCTCCAGGAGGCTTTCTAAATTCTGAAATACGGTTGTAAGACTTTAATTCAGAACCATCTTCAATAAGATAAAACCAGTCCTTTTGACTTCTTATTAGACTATGGTCATATATCCCAAAATGCCACTGCGTGGCAACCTAAATGCAAGTTTTTAAGCAAATTTGGCAGGTGGCTGCTCAGCTGCATTTGTAATCGGGAGGCGGCAGTCGCAATTTTACACGCTGCGTGGCACACCTGCTGAGGTGTTAAGAAAAAGTTAAAACTTTATGGTGACCGCACAGTTTTTTTGACATCGGTCAGTGGCAGCCTGGGGGACACAAAGTGGCATTATAGTGACAAGCGGGTGGCAGAAAGGCAGCAGCGTGATAAGTGACAGATAGGAGGGTCTCTAGAGTCCCCAAAATCGTCTGCCAATTTCAGACTGCCACCCCTTTGCCCCCATTCTGCTGTCCCACTGCCACCATCCAGTTCTCAGAGATCATACGGTACACTTATTAGGGGGAGGGGGTGGTCGATGCTTCCCCATTGTGCTGTGGCAGTTGTAGTTGTGACCGCACCATTACCTAGTAAAAGTCTTTTATGCTTTTCCCAGCTTTGTTGCTAAAGCTCATTTTCCTTTCTCTTTAGTTTGCTGACTCCTCCAAAGAGCTTGTCCACCTTCAGTGCCCTTCATAACAGCAGATGGAGAGATGGCTGCTACTGATGAGGAACGTGTACATGGAGCCCCCTGCTGGCCAGGGCCGCTCACTGCGACATGTTCAGATTTCAGACAGTTTGAACCAAATTGTTGCTGAGGTGAGATAAATATCAGAGATCCTGCATCAAACCTCCATCTCAATATTTCTATGCAGTGTCTTCGGAGAAAGCGGGTAACTTAGACGTTAACTGTGATGGTGTGTGCCAAAAGGGGTGCTGTTCCCTGTTGCTCTGTGCAATAAACCAAGGCTGTTCGTTCTCCGTCTATGTTTAGAGGGCTGCCGGTTTTTAATCAAACTGTATTTATATATTAAAGGTATTTTCACCAGTATGATGCGTTTGCTGTGGCAAAAAAAAAACTGCTGCTAAAGTGAAACCAGTCCCTTTTAATTTTTTGGGCACTTTTAGAATTTCTATTTATATTATTATATACAAGTTTGTATTTGTTTGTTGAAGTAATTCTTAGTAGTATTTAACACATTGTACAATTTCAAATGTCCTTTGACCAAACACTTTCCAGTCTTGTTGCACTTTGTCAAAACTTTTCTTCATTTAAAGGAGCACTACTGTTGCAATGTTTATAAGTTTCACTCTAAAATCACGTAGCACCTTTGTTTTTTTTCATTTGCGTTTCTTAAAGAAAGTTGATAGGAACAATTTACACTGTTGACACTTATGTATGTGATGGGCTGAACTATTTTAATAAACATTTAACAAATTATTTCTTCCTTTTTTTTATTACAGCATCCAATTTGTTTCTACATTATCATCATTTTCAACATGGTATTAAATGCCACCCTAATGATGAAGTGGATCTTTTGTATTTAAGGCCACTTCTACTGAATTTCAAAATACCTCAAATGCACCCTTGTTTAAAGTTTAAGGCTGTCTTCAGACTGTAAAAATAATTTGGTCCAGATCAAGTCCTAAACCTTGCGTTTGGGCTGTATCAGTATTCAGACTGCCCTCAACGGGACTTTCCAGTTTCAAACCAGAGCTTGCCAACAAAGTCACGCGACTAAAGATCTCTTCAGTCACTGGGCAGGAATTATGAGGGCGAGGCAAAGCAACTAGAGGCAGAAATTATGGAAGTCCTGAGCTTTTTCAATCCTTGTCCGGATAGTTCACTTTTTGAAACTTTATATTTCACTGACCAATTTTGAACGTCTTTATCTACGTCAGGTACTACACTTTTTACTTGCCTTTTTGGTATGACGGAGGCATGCTGCAAAGCGGTTACTGGCAAGAATATGGCTAAGAACGTACGCTGATAAGCTATAAAGACTCATTGTCTGGAAAACAGTAAGAAGCTATGTGTATCATGTTAAAAGTTGTTTTAATAAGCCTGCAACGAGTCAGAAAAACATGTAAAAAGTGTTTTCAGCGTTCAAACAAGTAGGCAGTTAGACCCTTAATGCTGTTTGATAACACGACAATTGTTGCTTTACGTTTGTTCGTGGCTTATCTAATGATTCTTTCCTAATCCGTTTTCATCACGTGACGACTGGCTAGAGTGGCTGTTTTGGTTCAATTATTCCACTCCTCACGAAACATATTTAGACTAAGAAATCTCAGAGTGAACCGGTGGAAACAAACAGAGACCACCTTGAAAGATGCTTCTCTATCACACACATATCTTTCCCCTTTCTCACATCTGCACTGAGGAGCTCCTTCAGTCAGAGACCTTAAAACATTCCTATATACCGGTACTCTTATGTATGTCCAAAATATCTCCAATGTACTTCTTTGCCACTCTTCATACAAAACCTCAACTCCTCTCTCGGTGCCCGTAACCCTTGTGCTATCCTAGGCACTTTAACATTGGGAGTTGGGTCATCTAGACCCCACTAGACAGTGCTCTGAACCTTTTTACTTCAATGATTTGTGATCTTCACTAGTGTCCATGGATTACATGAAATCCTCTTCACCTTTATCCACCTTTGTCATGGTAGGGAGAACACGTCAATGTAAGGGTGGGGTCATCTAAGATAGCCCAAGGGATTTATACAAACTTTCTCTACACATACAAAGACGACTCTTCTTGACCCGCGGCATCCTCATAGCAAATATTCTTCCTTTTCTTGGAACCATGCTGTTTTTCCACATATGCACTTCTGACCCCAGCCAAGCTTCTACCACTCTTTCCCAAAACTCGACTCATCAGCTGTATTCCTCTGTAGTTTCCGCAACTCTGCATGTCTCCCTTCTTAAAAATGGATACCAGTACATTTCTCCATTGCACTTTTTGTGCAGTAGCTCTGTAAGGAGAGCTTTTAATGAGAATGCTCTATAGTATCTTCCAAAGTAATTAAACTCATTCTTGTGCTTTATTATTTGTGCTCACAGATCAGCATTTTTGTACCTAAGGGTGCCTGCCACCTTGTGACCAAAGAAAGGTACTAGTTTAGTTTCACTAACATTCAGTGCACTGGTGATGTCAAGTGCAGTGTTTCTCTCTACTGACATTGCTTTACAGTCAGCGCCCGTATCCAGACTATTTCCAGCTTGCATCTCACAAGTTTATTTAAAACTTTCAGTCCAAATGGTAAATGTCGTATACTTGTATAGCACTTCCCATCTTTACAGTCACTGTCCCATTCACCTATGCCCGGACACTGATGGCATTTCTGCTGCCTTACACTGGTGGTAACGTATGCACACTAGGAGCAACGTGGGGTTCAGTGTCTTGCCCAGGGGCACTTCGACACATTAACGGGCAAGGCGAGAACCGAATCTGCGATTATCTTTTTTGTTTTTTTTTCCAACCGGAGATCAACCACTTTACCTCTGCACCATGGACGCCCAAATCTCAGCATTTGTATTTGCTGACTCCATCAGAGCCCCACCCTTACTGTTCCCATAAACATGTAACTTTCCTTTCCACCCTAGACTTCTTTCCTAAATTGCCTTCTTAGGGCTTGAGAGCTGCACATTTAACCCTTGTGCTATCCTAGGCACTTTAACATTGGGAGTTGGGTCATCTAGACCCACTAGACAGTGCGCTAAACCTTTTTTCTTCAATGATTTGTGATCTTCACTGGTGTCCATGGATTACATGAAATCTTTCCACCTTTGTCATGGTAGGGAGAACATGTCAAAGCAAGGATGGGGTCATCTAAGATAGCACAAGGGTTGTGCAGTGTTCCTGTATGGCGTGGCTTGCAGGTTGGACCATATACACACATTAGCTGTGGGTTGTTCCTTTTTCAATCTGGTTTCACTTTTGAGATGTTTTTTTTTGTTCTTAATCTGTTCCGATTATCTTTTTCTAAAACCATTGATTCAGCTTGTAATTTTCCTGCACTCTGAAGGGAATCTTATTCTATGGATGAATTCAACAAAAAATAAAGGTGTGCCTAGTGAAATGGCTTGAAATATTTGATGAGCTAACTTACTTTAGATAGAGCACTTTTCTACCATAGCAGGATCTTTCTGGTTCTTTCAGTTTGTTTTTCAAAAAGGCCTGGTTTCAGTGGTCTTGGATGTGACTCCATAAACAATACTTTTTCATTTCAGGTTCATCATGGGTGCATTGCACAACTGGATGTTAAAGAGCACCTTAAAAGCTTTTTTTTCCCTATTTCTTAATTTTAACAACATGCAATTCTTGTAACCCTTGTGCTTTCCTAGGCACTTTCACATTGGGAGTGGGGTCATCTAGACCCAATTAGTGCTCTGAACCTTTTTTCTTCAATGATTTGTGATCTTCACTGGTGTCCATGGATTACATGAAATCTTTCCACCTTTATCCACCTTTGTCATGGTAGGGAGAACACGTCAATGTAAGGGTGGGGTCATCTAAGATAGCACAAGGGTTATCACTGACTGTTCGAGGCATCATACACAAAACATAATAAACAATACTATTAGGCTTAGGAATAAAACTTTGTTCCAGTTGTGTTGTTGTGATCTTTAATCTCTTCATGTGTATTTTTTTTCTGTAACATTGCACGTTGTCAACAGACAGAACAGACAGATGGCATATTTTGGTCAGGTCACAAGTAAAATCATTAAAGTAAATCAAGAAATTATAAAAAATCTTTACACAATCACATATAAAGTTATACATATCGCATACAACAACAGAACAGGACAGTTAAACCATTGTTTAAAATAGTCTCAATTGCTTTTGTTCACATATTTCACATACTTCATGATATACTGCACTTTTTGGTAACAGAAAGTGAGGAGCTACAGTTGGAAGTTCAGAGTCTTTAAAGGTTCTCTAGACTGAGGATGCCCCTCTCTAAACCTGGTCAACATGTCCTATTTAATTTTTTAAGCAACTTTGTTTTTTTTTAATACTTTCCGAGGCTCAAACATTTGAATAGGTTATCCATTTATAACAAAAAAATTTTGATCTCTCAAGAAGCAACTTTTGACTAAGTTTTTTATTGTTTTTGTCAAAGGGGCTGAAGTAAAAGCATGGAGAAAACACTTACAGAACAAACATGACTCATCACTTCCATTGTCTTTGAAATTCACATCAAAAAGTATATCCACAGTTTCATTTTATTTGAATGTATGTCTAGCAGTCATGGGTTTTAGAAATATTTTGGTTTTTAAAAGTGGGTTTGGATTTAAACTGCACACCTCACCTGTTTTGTAGTAAAATTTTGCATTAAATTAGTTTAATTTTGATTTATATAGTCATTTTAGATTGCAGCCTAGAATCTACTTTTGACCATGTGATTTCTGGATATTGTATATTTAAATTAGCCAGTCTTTTCCCTTTTTCCAAACCCAAACTATATTTCCTTGTATCTCAAGCTTCAGTTGAGCTGGGTGGAATTCAACAATCTGCTGTTGGATCCAATAATGTAAGAATGGCCTACATTTTTATGTATCCACTATGTAACTTAGTCAAAAGCTGCAAATCAAGCCACTGATCATTCCATACTATTTCATACAAGTTCATAACCTACATGCCCACAGAGTGGAAAGCTGAAAACCCTCGTCCTCTTTCACACCCAGGAGTCAGGAGAGCCAGTAAATTTGTTTGCCCTGTTAGAAGGCCTCCTTGTGGTGGAATAAAAGTCCACATAGTTGGTGTTTGCTCTGAGTCGAAGCGACTGACTGGCGTAGCCGTCGGGGGAGGACGGCGTCAGGTGAACCGGTTCTTCCTCGTAATGTTCCTCACTGTAGCCTTGTGGGGACGATGGGTACATTCTGTAGCTGTTGTAGTTCTTTCTGTCGGGTTCATCGTAGAATGGCTCTTGATGCTGAAAGACAGAAAATTCATTTCGTTTTGTACGATTTGTAATGCTGCTTTTTCCTTATCCGCCTTCAAAATGTACATCTTTTTTAACACAAAACATGCATTTCACAAGGAGGAAGAACAGGAGATGGGGCCTGATTGCTAAAGTTTTGGATAAGTGAAGATAGCCGGATGAAGTACTCGACACAGGGATGGCAGACAAACCACTCCTCTGGGATCTGGGGGGAGGGGGGACAGACTGGTGACACAATGGAGACAATGGCCACTTTCACAACCAGACTAAAGCTGAGGAGTTTTCAGCGGTGATGGCTGCCTAGCAACAGATGATAAATAAAATAAGATAATTCAAAACAAACAAGATTTTTTTGGAGTAACAGTAGCCTTTTTTGCAGTTTTGATTTCTTCTGTCAAACTACATAGAACAAATAATCTTGGGTGTACAGAAATAAATTCTGGGAATGAGTTTTTAGACTAACTTCACACTTACATTAAATATTATTATTGCAATTTCAACTTCCTTACCTGGAATCTTCTCAGGTCCTCTCCTGACTGAGAGGAGTAAGTTCCAATGAAATATGGAGTTTTCTTCTCCGACCCTAAAAAAATATGCATGAACATCAATATTTAGTAAGCAGATTAATCAGAAGCTCTATCATAGATCTTTGAGGAACACTGCAATACAAACCTGTGTACTGCCGTTTGTGTAAACTGTCTACATAATATGTGTCAAGTTGCATAGATGACTGCGCCCTCTGGTAGTTTGAGCTGTGTCTCCTTATCCCAAGCATCGCAGGTGAAGATGTTGCGCTTCCGCCTGAAGTTTATCAAATAAAATAAAAATGTCAACATTTACAACAGACAGTAAGAATGTGACTGTAAAGGTGGGACCCAACCTGACTGGATGACTGGGGACATCTGCAGTGGACTGGTGGGGAGGGTCGGCTGAGAACGGTAACGGTCTCGTTCCAGAGTGGAAACGGGGGTGACAAAGTGTGTGTAATTCCATCCGTCCTACCGTGATATTACCATGTTTTTGTGAGTTAAAAAAAAAAATCAATCAACATTTTCAATCTTAATTGATGTTTACTAACTTGTTTGTAGAGGTTCCTCAGCTCTCTGTACTGCCACAGAGTATTCAACACCTGAGCTGCTGCTTTCACAACTTTCATTGAGTACCTGTTACGCCGTCAACAAATTAAAAAGAAAAACAATTAAGCTGCCACATAAACTTAAATCGGAAATTAAGCTTGTCTTGTACCCTTTCCCTCGTCCTTTGCTTATGTCCACCAGCTTCTCGATGCCTCCACTGTCAGCCAGAGCTTTGGCGTTCTCCATGTTGCGACTAGTGACCTCATGTAACGTGCAACAGACCGACGCCACCGTGTCATCTGATAATGTAGAGGGACTGCTGCCAGGGAGCCGATTCACCAGATCCCGCATTGCGTACTTTCCTGTAACATCGAACGGGTATATCTTAAAACATTTTCTTTTTGTGAGATGCACAAAAAGCATGTAGATACACTTCATGCTTTTTACAAAAGTCACAGTTATTTACCAAAAGTTGTAAAATGAATTGAAAATATAGTCAAGGCAAGGGTTGAAATATTTATTCAAAATTAGTATCTTATTTTTATTTCTTATTTTTTCCTTCAAAATTTGCTTTTCTCAAATAATCTTAGTTTGTTGAGGTGATCTGGAGAAGTTTCTCCACTTCTACACTTCTAGAAGCCCCTCCCACAACTTGGATTGGCTGGGTAGGCTTTTCTTGTGTACCATATGTTCAAACTGCTCCCACAACAGATCAATGGAGTTTAGATCTGGTGACTGTTCTGGCCATTCCATTACAGATAGAATACAATCTGCCTACTTCTTCTCTAAATAGTTCACAATTTGGAGGTGTGCTTTGGGTCATTGTCCTGTTGTAGGATGAAACTGGCTCCAATCAAGAGCTGTCCACTAGGTATGGTATGGCATTGCAAAATGGAGTGATAGCCTACCTTATTTAAAGTCCCCTATGCCCTGAGAAAATGTCCCACCTTAGCAGCACCCCCATACCATCACATTACCTCCATCTTGTTTGACAGAAGGGGTCAGGCCCTGTTCCATGATCTTTTAAGTTGTTCTGCGTCTCACAAATGTTCTGTGTGATCCAAACAACTCAAACTTTTATTTGTCTGTGCATAACCCTTTTTGCCAATCGTTCTCTGTCTAATGTCTGTGTTCTTTTGCCCGTATTAATCTTTTTCTTTTGTTAGCCAGTCTCAGCCAGGAGACACGTGTTGAGACTTTCTCTGCCAGACTTTTTCTTTGCCACTCTGCCCCGAAGGCCCGAAATTGCCTCTTCACTGTAGAAGTTGAAACTGATGTTTTGCAGGTACTACTTCATGAAGCTGCTAGATGAGGTCCTTTGACCTGCTCAAAGGAAACTCAGTTTTATAGCTTTTCTAACCAGCTAAACTGTTTTCAGATGTGCCTACATGATGGCACAAGGGTTTTCTAATCATCCGTTAGCCACAACGAGCAAACACATTGTAGTATTAGAACACTGGAGTGATAGTTGCTATATAGATATTGCACAAAAACAAAACCTTTGCATCTAGAATGTTCATTTGCCACAGTAACAAGAGTGACTTAGCAGCATGGCAGTGACAAACTAAAATGACTTAAGATGCCGCTGATCTCCAGCTTGGAACGAACTGTCAATGTTCCATAGATCTTTTACAGTTTTTATGCTTAGCGTGCGTAAGTGTTTGTTGGCTTGTTTGTGTGTGTTGGAAGTGCTTCTGTGCTGACCTATCAGTTCCTTGTTGCGGCTGTCCAGAGCCATGTTTCGGAGGGCAGTGGCAACGGAGCAGACGACCCGGTCGTTGTCCATCCTCAATAGCTCCACCAGAATGGGTAAACCTTTTTCTTTACGCACCGCTGCCCGGATGTAGGCGGAGAACTGCGCGCACAAGTTTGAGCCAATAAAAAAGAAGACATTTGAAATTTTTTATGATTAGTTAAAATATTAAAATATAGGCTATCTTACCTTCCAGTTTCCAGCAGAAAGGTTCTGCAGGGAGCCAGCAGCGCCTTCCAGTGTAGCTGGGTTTGAACTTTCCGCCAGCAGATTGAGGTAGGGCTTTACCACCATTGGGTGCCATAGCAGCTCGGCTCCTCTTAGAGACTGGGGGAAACCAGGAACCTGACTCATGTTGTCCCACTGCGGGAAAGAAGATGCTCCACTAAAGTCTGCCACATCAACAAAGAACCTATCGGGACCATCCAGATTCTGTTGCAGTTTACAAGAAATAAACTAAAACACAATGGAACTGGTGAGGTCTGTGAATTCAAGTGTTCATTCGTTATCGAAGACATTCAGCTGTTATAAAACAGAGTTTTTTTTCCTTCAAAAAGGTTTTGTGATACACTCCTCTGGAACAAGGCAAAAACAGATTTCTCACAATGTAAGTGAACACAAAACTTTGGCTTGCTGGAAGATAAAAATTTATAAAACAATGACTGAATTGGTTAAACAGATAAAAGATTTATTTAAAAAATATGATGATTATGGAAAATTTTGGGAATCTGGTAAATGTAAATATTATGATGCCATAATAATTAAAATTCCAGTGATTTGACTGTAACAAACTTTCAAAAATGAAGTTTGGTTGTTCGAAAATAAATACATAAGATAAACCCCTCCAAAAACCAATAAACGTTGTCCAAACGACTCAATACAAATTAGTGTTGATTGATGCTTTGGGCAACGCAAACATTGGTTAGAAAAAGTAATACGTTTTAAGGTGAAGACATGTGATTTGCCTGAAATTACAACAAAGTTGATTATTAACCTCCTGCCTTGGATGCCACGTGCACTGAACACTCTTGTGTTTGAACATCTGTGTGTGATATGGACAAATTATGACGAGTATAGAAGTCCAACATGAGACCAACACTACATTTAAGATCAGGGAGGCAATCCTTCCAATTAGATCATAGGAAGTCCTACTGTGGTTTTGAAATCCCCCAGGCAGGACAAGTTTAAAGACACCAAGAAGGCTAGGTACTAGGGTGAGGAGTCACCCAGAGAGATCTTGGAGTAGAGCCGTTGCTCCTCAACGTGGAGAGGAGCCAGTTGAGGTGGCTTAGGCATCTGGTGCCTCCCTGGGAGGTGCACCATGCATGTCTCACAAGGCGGAGACCTTGAGGAAGACCCGGGACATCCTGTACAGACTATACGTCTCTCAGATGACCTGGGAACGCCTCAGAATTATCCCAGAGGAAGTGGCTGGGGAGAGGAAAGTCTGGGCATCTGTGGTTTCTAGTTTTATTAATCAGCTTTAAACATTAAAAAACATATTTGATTGGACTGCATTTTTTCAAAAGACAACGATTTGGAATAAAAGAAATACTGTCTTACAAAACTGTAACTTCAAAAGAGTATTTCCATTTACCGACTAATACTACTACAGATTAAGGCTACTAAAGAATATATATATATTCTTGTATATATAAGAAGTTGTGGACAAAATTGTTGGTACCCCTCAGTTAAAGAAAGAAAGTCCACAATGCTCACTGAAATGAATTGGAATGTTCAAAAGTAACAATATCTTAAAATTTCTTGAAAATTAATTAATCAAAATCGGCTTTTACTTTTTAGTTGTTGATTAACAGAATTATTTAATCCTTGTGCTATCTTAGATGACCCCACCCTAACTTTGACGTGTTATTCCTATCATGATAAAGGTGGAAAGATTTCATGTAATCCATGGAAACCAGTGAAGATCACAAATCATTGAAGAAAAAAGGTTCACTGTCTAGTGGGTCTAGATGACCCAACTCCCAATGTTAAAGTGCCTAGGATAGCACAAGGGTTACAAAAAAACAAACTAATGAAATAGGGCTGGACAAAAATGATGGTACTCATAACTTAATATTTTGTTGCACAACCTTTTGAGGCAATCACTGCAATTAAATTGTTTCCTTTTTGTCAATGAGCCTTCTGCACCTGTCGACAGGTATTTTGGCCCACTCCTCATGAGCAAACTGCTGACACTGATGTACCTTGATCTAGGAGTTTACCTTTAATGTCTTTGAAGGTTGTTCTGCGCTCTTTGTAAACAGTTCAAACTATCCTTCTCCTGAATTTGTCATTAATTTTCCTCTTCCGGCCACGTTCAGGGAGGTTGGCTACTGTCCCGTGGGTCTTAAACTTCTGAATAATATGTGCCACTGTCGTCACAGGAACTTCAAGCTGCTTAGACATGGTTTTCTAGCCTTTACCTTTACAATATTTGTCTACAATTTTGTTTCTAATGTCCTGGGACAATTCTCTCCTTGGCTTTCTGTTGTCCATGTTCAGTGTTGTACACACCTGTTCACCAAACAGCAACGTGACTATTTGACTCCCTTTAAATAGGCAGACTGACTGGTTATGGGTTTGAAAACAGCTGTGATGTCAATTAAAGGACATACCTGAGTTCATCATGACCCCCTGGGCAATTAGTTCTGTCTTTTATGGAGGTACCATCATTTTTGTCCAGCCCTATTTCATTATTTGTTTTTTTAATAATTCTGTTAATCAACAACTCAAAGTAATGGCTGATTTTGATTATTTGATTTTAAATAAATTTAATTTATTGTTACTTTTGAACGTTTCAAGTCATTTCAGTGAGAATTTTGGACTTTCTTTAACTGAGGGTACCAATAATTATTTCCACCACTGTATATATAATATTACTAAATTTAAATTTGTAAATTCATCGGACATTTTTTTCGAGTAAATTTACGAGATTAGGACGACAAAAAAAAGTAATATTACAAGTTTAACTTTGAATTGAACCTAGATGCATGTAAATGCCATGTGCGGCAGCAGACCGACTTCTTGTACACTCGATTTGGCCAAACTGTGCTGGATTTCAATAGGTAAGTGAATGTTTATTGATAACGTTTCAAATTTTTGGAAGCTCCTTTGTTTGATTTACGGTTTATTAATGATTTATTAATTGATGGGTGGCTTGCAGGATCTTTGCAGTGCTCATTGATGAAGCCATCAATATCCCTATAGCGGTCCCCTTTCAATCCTTTCTTCCTCCACAAAAGACAAGATTTCCCCTAAGTCTGTATGATGCTACCGACTGAAAAGGCCCAGTTTTCGGCATATTCTTTTCAATGTCCTTATGCTATTGTAACAGACTATTTTCATTCCTCTTTGTTGTTTTGTGTTAAAATAGGACATTTCATTTGTATTATTTTTCTGGAAAAATAATAGTGGGCTGAACTTCATGAAACTAAAATGTGAACATTAATTATTGTTTCCTTTTTTGTTTGTACAAATTTAATTTACACCTGATTATCTTGCAAGAAATACAAGGAATCTGGTAAACTTCACCTTCAATGTTTAATAGTCACATAGGTTGAATTTTTAGAAGACCAACAATAACCAGCAAAGTGGAAGTGGAAATTAAACAACTGACAAACTACCTGTAAATTACTCTGAAAAAAAGGGGGTGTCTTTGTTTATACCTTGCCATCAGGCCAGCCGCCTCTCTTTCTGCCACGCCTCCTCTTTCCCCAGCAGAGGTAGTCCAGCTCCTTTCCTGGGGAGGAGAAACCCAGCAGAGTGTCCAGCTCCTGGTTGCCAAGGAGACGGGAGGATGGCATCTCTACCTCCAGCCGATATGAAAGGTTCCTCAGGGTGCAGACACTGTTCTCCACGATCTGACAGAGATACATTATATTAATAACATTAACCATTAACACTAAAGGTGTAGTCAAAGTCTAAATTTTCCCAGGATTCCCCTAAATCTATTTCAAAAATATTCAATTGGCCTTCTATGTGTGTTTACAATATTCCTGTGAAAAGTGAAAAAATCTGTTCTCAGATTTAAACATCTAAAATAGTGGTCTCCAATCTTTTTCAGGCTACGGGCTGGTTTGATGTCGGACAATATTTTCACTGGTACTCCGTGCTGGGCTGAAGTTGACGTTTAACATTTTTAAGCTTCTAGTTTTTGAAAAAAACTGTTTTTCACATTAAAATGCTACTACAAGAAATTTTGTATTACAAAAATCTGAAAACATTAGTAGAGGTTTTTTTTTGCAGAGGATGAGGATTCAATAAATTAAAATTGTTTATTTGTAGTATTTGTTTCAGATTTGTAAAAATTCAATAAAGGAGACATTACAGTTTTTTTTCTTCTTCAAAGAATACGTAGGAACAACCGTCTCAATAATTCCATGGCTATGTATGACAACAAATAAAAAATGATCTAGTGCATGACTATCCAGTGCCCTGGGGCCCTCATTCATAAAACTTTGCGTAGGATTTGCGTCAGAGCGCCAGATGCATGCACCGGGTGACACGAGTGGTTCCTCCGAGTGCTCCTCTGTAACGCCGGGCGCAAAAGCCCGCAGAGGTCCAAAAGGACGGCTCGAGGAAGTCAGGACCGGCTCATAAGCAACTCGTCCTTGTTTGCCAGCAAGTCTTCTTGCTGTCTAAAGATGCGTTCACTCCGAATTCTTCCATTTGCCGCATCTTCTAAGAGCGCAAGATCAGCCATTGTGCGTCATTACGCATTGTGATGGGGCATTTTATTTCCCTCCACTTAATTGCATCTGACAAGCTACAGATGTCGGTAATAATCCACATGGAAATGGGAAATTGTTCAGCTCAAATGTAATTTCTTGTTGCTTTGTGAATGGTTGAGACATACGCCATACATTGTTTTATCAAAAATAAAACAAACTTAAGGCATATGCATGAATACCATAATTCCATAGCTTATGAAGAAATGTTTTAATATGAAAACAACTTTCCCCAGTGGACAATTAGTACATCTGTCCGTCCGTCCGCAGCCCCGCACCTATATCTGCTCCGCCAGACGGACACACTGACGAGAATATCAGTTTTGTACATCATTTCGTTCTGTTTACTATATTATTTATGAGGATGAATTGCACTACATGCCAATATTGTAGAATTTATTGTAGAATCATTTGAATTTCTGTTGTAATTTTCGTTTGATCTTTTTTGTTTGTTTCACTGCTGATCGATCAAACGGGTTTTGGTGTAGGCTGTTAATTGTAAGACTTGCTTTGTGAAGTCTTCATGTTATTTATGAGAGGCAGTATTGTCATTTTCACGTGTTTCTTCCATCTGCAGACGGTGTCGCCGTTTCTCATTTCACCCATTTTTGTGCGTACGCCTGGGTCAGAGCTTGCGTGAAGGACCGCAAATTTTCCCGTCAAGTTTGCTTTTTATAAATCTCAACTATTGCGTAGAGAGTGACGTACGCCTTCTTTTGTGCATACGCAACGTTTATAAATGAGGCCCCTGGACTTTAAAAGCAATCTCTGCCGTTATTGCCCCTACCTATATTTACATTACTGACTATGCATTTTTTCACAAAAATCACTCAAATGCAATGCATTTTGGTCTAGATCAATCCACACTCTTGTTTCAGGCAAAGACTTCTGGGAATTTTCTAGGGCAATGGTTTCTTGAAATGTAGATTCGGACGTCACTAAAAAAAAGGTGAATGCACTATGTAGTGAGTAGTGAAGGAACTTGGACACAACCCATATTTTGAGGAAGACTCCAGATTGTGTCTGTAAATAGCAGCTTTAGTTTTCTTTGAAGTCAAAGGGTCTTCTTCGGTTTTCTCACTGGTTCTGTGGAGGGATGAGTAGCCCACTCCTGGCGAGGAAGGTACTGTTCCCAGTGCACTCTGACCGCATTGTGCTGCCCCGGGTGGGGACAGGCCCACGTACAATGGGCGCAAGGGCTCTGCAGCGATGTCGGCTACCCATCCGACCCGTTTTAAAACACAGACCAGCTAATCTAACAGTTTGTGTAAGTCTTAGTATGTGTGTAAATTTGAATATAATGACAACCATGCATCAGGTATGCAATATGTTTCCTATATAATGATGTATTTATTTATAGAAAAGTTTTAAATGTCGTTCATCTGTTGCACTTTGTACAAAAACATTAAGATCATGGCCTGGGTCTTATTTTTTGTGATAATCTGAGTTTTTCCTTTTTAAAATATGACCAAAATTCAGCATTTTATGGTAATTTCACTGTATCTGCAAGCTATGTCTCATACTGCGTTTTCAGATATGCACCACTCTTTAAGTACTTGGAGCAATGGTAACAGGCTAATGTAGGATCTCTTGCACTGCAGCCATGGAAGTTTTGAAGAAATGTCAACATTTCATGGTTACCGGAAAATTCTTTGACAGTGGTCGGTGGCCGCCTGGGCACATTTTGAGGTTGCGCAGTGGCAGTCCAATGACAGGAGGGTGGAATGAAGGCAGCAGCCTGATAATTGACTGGTAGTAAGGTCCCCAAAGTAAATGAGACATACTTTTAAAGCACTTTTCTACCTTCCTCGAAGGCCCAAAGCGCTTTACAGTCACAGTACCATTCACCCATGCACACACATTCACACACTGATGGCGACTCCGCTGCCGAACACTGGCTCAAACCTTAACAACCAGAAGCAGAGTGGGGTTCAGTGTCTTGTCCAAGGACTGACTCTTTGACACATTTTTTCACCTTCTGAACAAAGGTTGACTGCCCTACCTCTGCACCAGCCCAACCCCAAAATTGTCTGATGGTCACCCAATTTCACACTGCCACCGTCCAGCCAACCCTGCAACCATACTACTGTCCCACTGCCACTGTCAAATTGTTAGGGTATATTTGGACTGGAAAAATACTTTGCTCCAGATGAAGTCCGCTTCTTTGTTCCGGATTGAGTCGCAAACCTTGCGTTTGGTCTGTATTCAAACTGCCATTAAGTGGACCATTCTGTTACGGACCAAAGCTTATAAACAAAACCACGTGACTAAAGATTTCGTCATACACTGGTTAGGAACTATGAGGGCGGGTCAATAACAAAAAGAGAAAGATGGAGGTGCTGCAATTTACACTCCTCATCGGGACAGTTAACTTATTAAAACTTTATATTTTATTTACCGGGTTTGAACGTCGAAAACAACACTTTTTACCTGTTACTTTCGCACGGCGGAGGCATGCTGCAAGGCGGTTACAGGCAAAGAGTTGTGCCATTTGTGCTTTTACTCAGAGGATTCAGTGATGAGGAGACATTGGGTATGACGGTGGGCTGCTAAGTGTTTATGACATATAGATTGCCAGGAAAACAGTGTAAAGGCCCGTACACACTGGGACGAATATCGGCGCACGTTATTCGCCAGCGTTTTTCAACACGTTTTTTGTGTTCACACCCAAGTGATTTTCGCTGACAATGAGCCGAGTGAACATGCAAATTCATTCCCTGACATTAGATGGTGCTTAATGTAAAACAGAAATACCCCTGCATACAAAATGGCGCTGCACAACTTTACGCTTCTTAAAGTCGCTTTTCACTCAGAAGAAGAGAGCAAGTATTTACGTGCTTGTCAGCATCATACAAAGAAAACATGAATATTTCAAGCATTTCAAGCTTCAGCTCCAGTTGCAACGATGAAAAAATTATTGTTCTATTAAATGATGAAAGATGCCGGAAAAGACGCAGATTTTGGGTATATCCCATAGTTACGAAAAGAGAAGAACATGGGGAGTTTTATCGACTGGTACAGGAGCTGAAAATGTATCATGAGCGTTTTCGGGGATATGTCCGTCATTATTTCTTTGCGGCAGTGTAGACGCTACTTGGCGTCTATCTTCTTCGCTGGGATGTGTACTCAGAAAGGCAGTTTTGTGTTTGAGCGCCCCCAAGTTGTGTTTTACTGCAACGTCAGAAGCTCCAGACACGTGTGCAAAAGCGCCATTCTCATTGGTCGTATAGTTTTTGACGCGGCGCGTCAAACCAAAAAAACAAACCCGAGGCGTTTTTTAAAAAGTGACGCTTTTACGCGTGGCGTTTTACGCGTCGGTGTGCACACTCACATTGGTGTCCTTTGTTTAGTGATGGGGCGTTAAACGTCGGCGAATATCGCGCGCGAAATTCGTCCCGGTGTGAACAGACCTTAAGAAGCAATGTAAATAATAAAAAAAATGTTTTTATGAGCCAGCATTCCTCCAACCACATTTCAATGAGATACTGTGTCTCATCATTGTGGTGTTATGGCATTCTTTTTTAACTATGCAATAACTCCGAGGTAGCTTTTAGGGTGACATCACAGCAGCGCAGCGCGCGTGCCGTATAACAAGACACAGAAAGTGTCTATGAAGACTTCGTCATCCAGGTAGATTCCATCATAGTAGTACGTTTAAAGGTTGTCATCTTGACTTGGTTTGTCAAATTGAAGACATTTCACCTCTTATCCAAAAGGTTTTGTCAATTCTGAAATAGCTGGTAAAAGAGCTGGTTTATATGTGCTCATGGGGGAGGAGTCAGACCTAAAACTGGATAGTATTGTCTTCTTAGACGTAGACAATACTATCCAGTTTCAGGTCTGACTCCTCCTTTAAACCTACTACTATGAGAGAGACACAGAAAGGCATATAAGAAGTGTTTTCCGATGTGTTACAATAAACGTTCTCACAAGTAAGGAGATGGACTCTTTTTTTTTCTGTTTGATAACATGACAATCTGTTCAACATTTGAACTCGGCTCATCCCTTGCTTTAAAAAAATTTGTGCAGCAGCATGAAATCCTGAAGACTCCGGGCAGTGGCAGTTGTATTTGCGACTTTAGCAATGGTGTTAGGGGAAAATAATATTTGTTTTCAAATGTATTTAATAATACACTTATTTAACATCACAAAGTGTTTCCCAGAGTTTATTCTTTGAACATTGACTTCCATTTGCATTAGATACTAATAGTTTTAGTTGGCAGTTTCCATGGCAATAACATAACAGGTCAATTTCTAAAGGGTATTTAATTACATTTCAAAGTATTTGACATCAGGGTGAACTCTCTTGGAAAACAAACACAGTGTCTTTGATGTACCTTGCTATCATAGTCAGAGGTGTTGACACAGGCTTTGAGGATGTGCAGCAGCGCGTCCACCAGACCTTCGCAGCAGCGCAGCTGACTTCTCGCCTCCTCCCCTGCTGAGCTTAGGTTCCTCACACACAAACACACACACACAGATGCAGTCAGTAAGACGGAGCTGCAGTAAGTCGCTCCCTCCACAGGGAGGCATCAAACCTGCCTGGAAACAAGGAAGGAGAGGGTACATCCTCCAATCGGAGCTAGCAGGAGAGAACTGCACAGCAGCTCTGAGCTCCCACAATGCATTTCAATGATCTTCAGCATCATTGTGACCAGAAATCGCATTGCAGTCCGTGCAGTATTCATGTATCTCTGAATGGATGGAGTTGGTACAAATTTTTGCAACCTACTTATTTTTTTAAACTATGTTTTAGTTGTAAATAGTAATAATATTTTTTGTCAATGATCTTAATTCACATTTTATATAGTTCAATTAAATAATTTTTTGGGATTTTTATATGGCCTCTTAGAACCAAATTTAAGATCTATTCAACCAAAGGTGGAAAGAGTACTAAGAATGAATACTTAGATAAAAATATTTATTCCAATGCGAGTAAAACTTTTTTAGAGAACACTTATACTAAGTTCTATTTTTAAAGATGTAATTTTTTTTTCTTTTTTATAAAGCTCAAACGACTTGTACCGTCTCTAAACCAACTTTCTTTGTGAGTTTAACGCTTTAAACACCAACCTAAATACTTCAAAAACTTCAAATGATAAATATTATTAACTTTAGAGCAATTCAAATAAAACTTTAATTTGACTTTTTTTTACTAGATGCACACTAAATAGCTGCATCTAACCTCAAAAAGTTAAAATACTTGTTATTCTTACTGAAATGTTCAACATTCAATGTTGTTCAGCTGAGCAGACCAGTGTAGAAACTAGAAGAACTTTCTAAAGCAAAATCTTTAAAAGAAGGTAGAAAAATATTTAACTGTAAAAGAAAGTGGGAAAATCACAACAAACCTTCTGACCCACAATAAATGATCAACATTGAGGGGAAAATGGTTTTTATACTATAACGCAGTAAGAAAAATGTAAACAGTAGCTTTAAAAAGTAGCTTTAAAAAAGAGTCATGATAAAAAAAAATGTTTTATACATTTCAACCAATGAGGCTTTGCTGCCCCACCCCCACCCTGTGAAGCTGTCCTACCCCCTCCGTGAATTTAGAAGACTTTGCTTTTTTTTGGCTGCTGAGAGATCAGGCCAAATTTGTGTCGTTTCTTGTTCAATTCTGCTCACGGCAAGCCAATAACTGAGTGAGCTCCCTCAAAGGCAGGTTTCTGCTATCAACTCTAGTTTGTAGCTTTTGCTCTCTTTCTGACTGATTTGTAACTTTCAACATCAAGGGACCAACATCTGAGGGTGCTGCCAATCATCTTGCCATGTTGTAATCTCAACATGGTATTTTTACTTAACTTTTAATGACTCAGCAATTGGAAAAGACAATTCAAAGAGACTCCACATACATTGCTTTATGCCTCCTGTGTCGCGTCACCCCAGCTTATGGCTGGATTATGAGCTGCGGTTTTATGAAAATCTATAGGATCGAAGGCAGAAAAAAAAACAAATCCAAATTCATCCATGCATTTCAAACCAAGTTTGACAGCAGGATCTGTGTTTGGGCTGCAGCATGAGCATTTATAACAGCCTCAACCCAGAGGAGGGATTCCTGTCTCTGTGATTCACCTCAGACAGCCAGTGGTATTGCGCAACAGAAGGGAGGAATGAAACTTGGCTTTGTGCTCGTCACGATGGGAGGTGCTGCTCCAGCCTGAGTGGGGGATGACAACTGTGTTGGTCAGGGTTGTCAGGGCGTCACGGATGATGGTCATCTTCACGGCGTCACAGGACGAGAGATTCCAAAGGACCCCTGTCAGAATAAAAAATAAAATGAATAAATAAATAAATAAAAGCTTTTACCAAGAGTGATGGTGGTTTAGAAATACATTTAGTCTGTATTGATGGTCAGACCACTAAAAGAGAGACTCCAGTCAGACACACATTTTGTACATTAAACACGTGTAGGGGGAAAAAAGTGAACTTTTGACATCGCCCAGGTTCAGTGCTATTGTCACCTGAGCGATGTCAAAGGTTCAGTACTGATCCTCCAAGACTGTAACTCTTCTTTTTGTCTGTAATGTCCTGTTTTTGGTAAGCACAGAGCTAATCGATTAGATCAGATGGTCCTGACTACAAAAACCAAAATAATTCTGTCTGTTTGTCAGGGAAATAGGCCCATAATTCATTACATCGTGACTTTGTAGATTATGTGCAGCCACACCTTAAAGGAGCTTGTAAGGGTGTAAGTATCTTGAACTTTGGTTGACTGTAACTCTCACCTTTGTTGCTACCAATGTTTGCTTTTACTCTCAAATTGTGTGATATTTGATAACTAAACTTCCCCAACATACATTTTTTTTTGTAAAAAATAAAATCTCTTCAAACTCATTCAAAGCAAAAAAAAACAATTTAAAATTTGAAATAAGTAACTTTCAGAAAGCTTATCCCATCAATACTGTTTGTACAAAGATGCTGCAGAGTTGTCAGCACCATCCTGTTTCCAAGGCACATTATCCTAGCATCTGTCCCAACAACTGTGCTGAGATCTGCTGTATCAACAGTGGGCGTTGAGTGTTTAAGCCTCTGCTGCTCTTACCGCCCACTGAACAGCTGATTCACAGATTAATATGTGGCTAGCCGACTGCCTGTCAGGCAAACACCCACACTCTTCAATGTTTCATGTCTGCATTTGAAGACCGATCTAAAACATGAAAATGTAACACAATCTTGGTTGGATTTGAATTTAATGAATCCAAATTGATAGCATTTCATTATCCCTTGTGCTATCCTAGGCACTTTAACAATGGGAGTTGGGTCATCTAGACCCACTAGACAGTGCGCTGAACTTTTTTTCTTCAATGACTTCACTGGTGTCCATGGATTACATGAAATCTTTCCACCTTTATCCACCTTTGTCATGGTTGGAATAACACATCAATGTAAGGGTGGGGTAATCTAAGATAGCACAAGTGTTACAGATGTAAAGCAATAGATTTTTTTGTTAGAAATAAACAAAAATACGTTTTGCCAGAAAACAAATTACCAATGTTTGGTTCCAATGGAAATATAAAAGAAATAGTTACCAAGAAAAGTGAAGCAGTAAAGATAAAAGTAGCCACAATGAAATAATCTTTTCAAATACTTTATTCTTCACATTAGTTGCATGTGCTGGCAACACAACCACACAAACATTATTAATGGAAATTAAATTTATTTGTCTATGAAGGTCTGGATGTGGAATTATACTTAAAATTAAAATGGAAAAACAGATAACGGGCTAATCCAACTTCAATGTAATATATTTAAAACAAGTACAAAACGAGGTAGTGTGTACGGCCTCCACGTGACCATGTGACTTCCCTGCAACGCCTGGGTATGCTTCTGATGAGGCGGTGGATGGTCTCCTGGGGGATCTCCTCCCACACCTGGACCAAAGCATCCACCAACTCCTGGACTGTTTGTGGTGCAACCTGGCGGCTTTAGTGGATGGACTGAGATATGGTGTCCCAGATGTGCTTAATTGGATTCGGGTCTGGGGAGTGGGCGGGCCAGTCCATTACATCAATCCGTTAGTCTAACAGAAACTGCTGACACACTCCAGCCACATTAGGTCTAGCATTGTCTTGCATTAGGGGGAACCCAGGGCCAATCACACCAGAATGTGGTCTTACAAGGGGTCTGAGGATCTCATCTTTGTACCTAATGGCAGTCAGGCTACCTCTGGTGACCACATGGAGAGCTGTGTGGCCCTCCAAAGAAATGCCACCCCAAACCCTTACTCTGCCAAACCGGTCACGTTGGATAATGTTGCAGTCAGCAGAACGTTCTCCATGGCTTCTCTAGCCTCTGTCACGTCTGTCACATGTGCTCAGTATGAATCTGCTTTCATCTGTAAGGAGCATATGGCACCAGTGGTGAATTTACCAGTCTTTGTGTTCTCTAGCAAATGCCAAACATCTTGCACAGTGTTGGGCTGTAACTCTTTGTGGCCTGCTGGAGGTAATTTTGAAGGCCTCTGGCAGTGTTGCTCCTTTTTCTCCTTGAACAAAAGAGGAGGTAGAGGTCCTGATGCAGGGTTGTTGCTCTCCTACGACCTCCTCCACATCTCCTCATGTACTGGCCTGTCTCCTAGTGGCGCCTCCATGCTCTGGACAATACGCCAACAGACACAGCAAACCTTCTTGCAAATGCTAACGTTGTTGTGCCTTGCTGGATGAGTTGCACTACCTGGACCACTTGTGTGGATTCTAGACGCCGTCTCATTGTGCTGCTGGAGTGACAACACTGTCTGCATTCAAATGTCACCAAACCATAAGCCAGAAAACATAGGAACAGACAGGTTGGTTACCACTTGCAGAACCACTCCTTTATTCAAGGTGTCTTGCTGATCGCCTATAATTTCCAGCTGTTGTCTATTCCCCTTGAACAAAAACACGTGAAATGGATGGTCAGTCAGTGTTGCTTCCTAATGGGACAGTTTGATTGCACGGAGGTGTGAATGACTTGGCGTTATTTATGTGTTCCCTTTAGTTTTTTGAGCAGTGTACTTCTGAAAACAAGTAGGTGGAGAAATAAGTCATTTTAAACCAAATGTGTCTAAGTCTTTTGCAAGGAAGACCAAGACAAGTTGTGACGGTGTGTCACCGTCAGATGGTGGTGGTACCCACACTGTTATGTATTTTATGTTTCCTCAAAATACTTGTGACCATTTACACTTTCTATATTTTTTACCGGAAATAACTTTTAATGTTTCTGGTCACATATTTACTGTAAATAAGATAACCGGTTTAAGCAATAAAAAGCAAGTAAATAAAATATGTTTTGCAATTGCATCATTGATGCTTCCATTGACTATAATGAGGTGATTGCTACGTTGGGCTAACCCTGGGCAGCTAGATGGACAGCAGACAGAAAGCTGCTGTCTGCCACCAGAGCAGCCCGGCATATCGAGCTCCATTGCTGGAGCTCAATATGCCGGGCTGCAGATCGTTTGCCTGCTATTTTATATAAAATTTAAGCCTTTATTTTAATCCAAAAAAAGTTTTAGGCAAGAATTATTGGGCTATTTAAAATGATTGTAGAGCAGACGTACCAGTGACCAGCTCCCGAACTTCATTGTCAGTTGTTTTCCTGAGAAGTCTCAGCAGAGCTGGCACGCCCCCGCAGTTTCTCAATGCGACCTTATTGTTATCAGTGGCTTTGCCGTACACCAGGTTCCTAAGGGCACCGCAGGCGCTCTTTTGAACCTCGGGCATCTTGTGATCCAGTAGGTCCACAAGGTGTTGGATCCCTCCCAGGTGACACACCTGTAGCACAAGAAACTGTTTGCACACCAGAACTAAAGACTACATTAAGACTTTTGTGAAGAAGACATTAGCATGCAATGGAAGACAAACTCTTCTGTCATTTTAAAATAAACTTTTCTCAGGTGAGCAGCAGCGTGTCTCTCGCCTTAACCCTTGTGCTATCCAGGGCACTTTAACATTGGGAGTTGGGTCATCTAGACCCACAAGACAGTGCGCTGAACCTTTTTTCTTCAATGATTTGTGATCTTCACTGGTGTCCATGGATTACAGGAAATCCTCTTCAACTTTATCCACCTTTGTCATGGTAGGGATAACACGTCAATGTAAGGGTGGGGTCATAGAATAGCACAAAGTTTAAGCCACACCAGCACATTGGCAGAAGATGTGGTTGGAGAAGCAGAGCAAAAAGAAAGCAGTGCTTGGCACCAGCACTATTTTCTGTTTGTTTGAAACAGATGGTGTATTGACTGTAGTGAAGCAGCATGCATCTCAGAAATTGGCACATTTTTAACACCACTAAAGGAGACAAACATTTGGTTGAAGCACATCTACACACCACCTTACCTCCACCTTGACTCTATTGTCCCCATAGCACAGGTGCTGCAAGTAGGCGGCGGCGTTGGCTTGGACAGAGGGGAAGTGATGCTGCAGCATGTGAATGACTTCGGGAAGATCAGGGTCACGCCACGCAAACTCCCTGAGGAGCAGGGGTGGCTTTAGAGAGCAGCTTTTTAAATCTGAACACTGAGCTTCTTTCTTTTCTGAAAAATGTTTGTAACTAAGAATTTTACAACTTTAAGGTTAAAGTGGGTTGTTGTTATGAATGTGGCAACATTTTATTGAGAAACAAATAGATTTATCAACAATTTAGGATTTGATTCCTCACAAAAACTACTGGATTTCCCTTAGTTTTTGGCTTAATGTATTGTTTAATTTGACAAAAGATTACGGAATACTTTAACCAGACTAACATACCTTTGTATGTGGGAGTAAATTTCAATGTCTTAAGTCCCACCAGAAGCATTTACTGAATGCTTGTTTAGTTTTATTTGAACTAAATTTTGTAAAAAAAAAAAACATTGATTAATTTTTAACAACATCCGTTCATAATTCTTAATAGCTGATACAAATTATAATTGATATTAGTTCATTTTAAACAATCGGATTCGATCAGATTCACTAACTTAAAATCGATCCAGGACATCTTTAGCCAAAAACTAAACCAGTGTGAATCAAAAATAAATAATAAGGATACTGAACAATGCAGTTGAAGTTTTCCAGATTTCTTGTATTTCTTTCAAGATAATCAAGTGTAAATTAAATATGTGTACAAACAAACAAGAATTAATGGCAAATCCTTTCAAATTTTGTTTAGCCCACTGTTGTTTTACACATAAAAATAATCAAAACGGAACATTCTACAACACTGTAGGGTCAAGTTTTTGTTTACGTGACCATACAGTGGTGCAATGATGCTTGATCATTTTTTGCTGCCCTCACATGTGCTTTGTCCGTTGTCATAGCACTTGGTAATTTTTACATTACCGTAAAATAAACCAACCGTGCCTCAATGCAAATGGTATTTTCCATATTTTCAATATAATCAATTGACTTCAAATTAAAACAATTTTCTAATGGTACAGAGTGATCTAGAAGGAACATAAATCTTAACTGATTAAGTCAATTAATTTCTTACACCTCTATTTAAAACTTTGTGTATTACATACCTTGGGTCCTTGTGAATACTCTCGATTGATGGGGTTCGGGTGATAACTCTGTCCAACAATGTAGAGTGTCTGCGGGAGTAAACAGGCTCACCGCAAACCCTGCTTGGGTCGACGAACACAGCCGCAGAGTTAAGCCCGTAACTTCTTTGGTACGGCAGTGTGCCGCAATGGCTTGTGGTCCGTGGGAGCGTCCCCATACCTACAGATCCAACAGGAGACATTTAATCATGGTTTTAGTCTCAAAACAAGATAAATACAGGATCTCAGTTACTGGGTTGTTTTATGATGCACCAGGCTTTTTTTCACACCATCCCACACACTTTCTGTTTTTCTTGTGTTTCAGGATTAATGCACACGTCTTTTCTAACATGTCTTCGCAGACACCAACTTTTTGCTCTGGAGCTTTTACTATGACAACACATCGCACCTCCTTTCAAATAATCCACTTTATATGAAAAATAATTTAAACTATAACAAGATTAAAGTGCTTATAATGGGTTTAATAATTTATTTTTTTCATAAGTGACCACAATGTAAGCCTAAAGATGCTCTTCAAGATGTCCATTATCAAAAATAATGGACTTTGAGGAAGTAACCGCCCAACATAATCAGGCCTTTGCATTGTCATTTAATTTCTGTCAATCGACACCATGTCGGGCTATATCAATTACATAATAAATAATAGTTCTAGATTAAAAATTTAATTAACATGGCAAAAGAGTAGTATATATTGAATGTTACTAAACAAACCTCGTAAAGATGACAGTATTTTTTTCAAAAATAAAAACCTTAAAATGCACTGTTTTACATTATAAAGCACTAAAGAGTTCCACAACATTTTATGGGTTCTAAAGAGCTGAAAACTGTATTTTGTTAAACTAGCATTAAGAGGTCATAATAACTGAAATCAAAAGCTATTCCAATCAAAAACACCTTAGTAGGTCAAGTTACATTTTAAAATATGACATTTTATTTTGTAACGGCTTCACAATTCTTACATCCATTGATCTTGTAGGTTTTAGGAGAGTATCTGCTTAAATCTCTTTGCAGAATGTCAGAATAGCCTCCCAGAGTTGCTGTTTGGATGTAAACGGTCTCCCAGCCTCATAGATCATTTGCTTGAGGGGGGTTCCAAAAATTTCTCATTAGGGTTGAGGTCAGGGGAGGATGGGGGCCACACCATCAGTTTATCTCTTTTTATTCCCATAGCAACCAAGTCAGAGGTATTCCTTGCATGAGATTGCGCATTCTCATAAATGAAGATAAATTTGTTATGGCAAGCACAGTTTTTCTTTTTGTACCAGGGAAGAAAGTGGTGGATCAGAAGCTCCACACAATTTTCAGAGGTCATTTTCACACCGTCAGGAACCCGAAAGGGGCTGAACTGGCTCTCTCCCCATGAATCCCAGCATAAACATGACTCTGCCACCTCCTTGCTGACACCAGAGCCTTTTTGGGACATGGTGACCATCCCCCAACCACACACTGGACCATCCAGGGTTGCAATGCACTCATCAGTGAATAAGACTTTTTGAAAATTAATTCTCATGTATGTTTGGGCCCACTGCAGCTGTTTCTGCTTGTGAGTGTTTTTAGGGGTGCCTGAATAAAAGGTTTACTTATAACTGCAAGCCTCTGGAGGATCCTACACCTTGATGTTTGTGGGATTCAAGAGACACCAATAGCTTCAAAAATCTGCTTGCTGCTTTATAATGCTATTTTAGCAGCTGCTCTCTTAATACGATACATTGGCAGAGTACCTCCTCATTTTGCCTTTATCTGCACAAACCCATGTGTGCTTTAAATCGGCCACAAATCTCTTAATAGTACGATGATAAGTTAAGTTTTCGTGAATTATCCAAGGTTTTCATACCTAATCCAAGGCATTTAACAATTTCCTATTTTTCAGCAGAGAGGTCCATTTTTCTTTACCATATTCTTAAAAATGTTTTCCTCATAATGTGGATTGTCCCTCAGTAGTTTTTGCTTTAATTGAGAATACCTGGCAAACTAATTTTCACAGATGTCTGAGAATGATGTTAATGATCCAAAGAGCCTCAAGACACAATACCATTCATAAGTTTAACTAAAAAACAAAAAAAATCCTTACCTTTGTATTGAAATACAATTTGCATATAATTTGGAATTCGGTGTATTATACAATTTAGATAATTTAGATAATTTAGATCATGATCTGGATTGAGTTGGAGCATAACATTAATAAAGCTTTGTCTAATGTTTTTTGATTTTTCGTTGACAACTTGGTACATATTAGAGCTTTCTAAGTTGTATTGAAGTGAATGTCCCGTTACAACAAAGAAGGTTAAATAAATCCAAGAAAAAAAAAAGTTAGCCTAATATGGGTGACCTAGCAGGTCTGAGCAGTGACGAAACAAAATTAACCAGCTTTGCCATCACCGGACAAGGCCCTCAGCCTGGGATAATAATACTTTAAAAACACACCACAGAGTATGAAAACTTTTTGTCTAATTTAAATCCCAACCCGAGAGAGCAGAAATGTAATCGGTCCTACCTTATAGTTAATTTTTGGATTATAAAATCTTGAGGAGGAAAACTCTGCAGCTGTGCTGGTAGACAAATGCAAAAGTTGGGTAGCCTAATTTGTATTTTTTATTTATTTATATTTGAATATATATATATATATATATATATATATATATATATATATATATATATATATATGATTTAATTACCTAAAAAGATCTTCTTCTATTCACGCCAAGCAAAAATTCCAACCAGACGGAAAAAAGAAAAGAAA